>OU015490.1:14213494-14248494 GCA_907164885.2 Dolomedes plantarius
CGGGTAGACGAGACAAGGTTTCGCCAACCAAAGATGGCGACCCGAGAAAGCGTTCGCCAAAGATGGCGCGCTCGGTCGTATGGGCACATGTTTTCCGAAACAGATGTTCGCCTTTTCAAAAGATGGAGGGTGCACGTGAATGCGCGACACACACGCGCGCGGCCTGCCTCCGACAATGGGGTGGACGCTGCGTCCGTCGACGTCTTGCGTCAACAAAGACCTCCCGCGGCGACCGCCGAGTTTTATTAATAAATGTCGGCAATAACGAAGAAGGGAGGGGTGAGTTCGATTTCGCACGTACCGACCCCCCACACACTGCCACTGAGGGTAGGCTCGAATCGTTCGCCCAATGATGCTCCCCTGAAAGTAACGCTCACATTTCTATAAATAAAGAAAAATATCTCGCTCTCTCTCTCTCTTTGTATGTAAGCATTATATAGATGCTTACATACATACATACATATGCATACGCACACACACACACACACATATATATATATATATATATATATATATATATATATATATATACATATATAGATATATATATATATATATATATATATATATATATATACATATATATATACATATATACACACACACACACACACACACACACATATATATATATATATATATCTTTTTCGTACGCGGAGGCACATGTCGCTAGACATTCGCCTGTAAGTACACCGCGAAACTGCTGGCCATTCACTTAAGGGGGCACCGTATAGGTGGCCAGCACTACCCCCTGCAAGCCGGTCCCGTAATTTTGAAATGAGTCAAGTAACGAGACCGGACCACTTGACCCCTTCAGAGGTAAATTCCCTCCAGAGGACCTTCAGAGGTAAATTTGATAACTTGGAGTACATTACAGCCACCACAGATTTTTCGTGCACCAGCCACCGTTAGTGTACACGGCGGTGGATTTGTCAGCGACCGGCATCGAACCAGTGACGTTCAGATCACTGGCTCGCTGCCTTTGCCAACTGGGCACACAATTACAAATCTGTTTAACTTCTTACAACGACGAACACACTGACTTCCAATTCACGAACTTTTCTCATAAAAAC
Source organism: Dolomedes plantarius (assembly GCA_907164885.2). Taxonomy (NCBI): domain Eukaryota; kingdom Metazoa; phylum Arthropoda; class Arachnida; order Araneae; family Dolomedidae; genus Dolomedes; species Dolomedes plantarius. The sequence continues at coordinate 14,214,568 of OU015490.1, forward strand.
TCCTTTTATCGAGTTCAGCCCTGTCACGCGCCGTGCAATCTAGAAAATCTAGAAAATTACATATGCGTCTACTTTCTACAGATCAGGTATCCTTATGCAAATCACCTCAAGCATTTGCGCTTCATTTTTCGGGTTTCAATCAACGGAATACTGAACCAACGATATAACAGTTCTTAAGTTTTGCACACCTGTGTATACATACATACATACATACATACATATTTATATATATATATACAATATATATATATATATATATATATATATATATATATATATATATATGTAATGCTCCGTACATCACGCAGTGGAGGAAATGATACACCGAAGATTCACGGGTGCGATTCAACACTTTTGTAGTCAAGGCAGAGGGGCGAGAAGAGATTTGAGGAACACTAAGTCATAGTGTAATCCGCACATAGGGGAGGAAAAACCCACAGAGATACAAGGCATTGAAGGGACGCACTGAACAGAGATGCGACGCATATTATTTTATTCCGGAATATAATGTAGACAAATATTATTCAGCAAAACACAGGTATTTTGACAACTGGACGCACACAATAGCAACGCCGCCGGTCCCTGCCGGGGCGCATTCAGAACGCAGATTTTACATCATATCGGACAGCAGCGGAGCAGCGCCTAAACAGGACAAGACATCGACAGACAGTAAAAAGCACGCCGTAAACTTTTACAGAAGGTTATAAAGTGTAGGGGTACTGACCGCGGGGAAATCTTTATTGGCTAGAATTGGGCATCTGACTTGATTACATAAAGGCCGCATGATGTTCCGAAAAGCGCACCGAGGCGAAAACATCACGTGGTCCTGATTCATGTTTACAAATATCTTTAACGCGCGTGCACTAAGGGGTAATTTGGATGGTTAGTTCGTTAATTCCTAGGTCGCAATTAGAAGAAAGAGACTGTACTTTATTGAGGGGAAACAATGACAATTAAGAATACGCATTAGATCTATAATGGTGGGCCGTTATTATCACACATATATATATATACAGTGGAATCTCGATCTATCGTTTTCGAAGGGACCGACTGAACTAAACGATGGATGAGGGAAAACGATAGATGCGGGAACATACAAAAAAGTATTAACATACCTTAAAGTTTGATATCCCTAAAATATATTTACTCACATACATAAATGCATACCTACCCGTAGTGTAACTGAAGATAAAATTACAAAGTTGTAATGAAATCGAAGATAATAATAATAAAAGAAGAAATGCACGTAGATACACAGGAATTTTGATTCAAATAAAAGTACTTAATCGTCGTTTTATTTTGTCGGTTTTCTCTCCACAAGTAAACAATATTTTCTTATGTGTTGCAAACTGCATTCTTTTGGGCATCGGTTATTGTGTGAGAGTATAAAGAAGCGGCAACCGTGAATCGTTTGTAACTAGAACCATTCCATTGCACTGGAAGGGGTCCGACATAAGACCACATAAGTTCTGCTTCCGGGTGAAACACCCATCGGCCAGTGTAGAACTGCAGTAATCAGAAACTTTTCACACACTAGACCAAACACCAGGGTGCCTCCATCCTAAGGCCAACAAAAAAGCTGACTGTGAGCCATTACTGATAAGAACAGAAATGTTGAATAGTCGGTGAATTTGGAATGAGTTGCCGAAAATAGAGTACTCCAGAGGCTAAAGAATTAAGGAACACCAACGACGAACAAATAATGGGAGTGGTACAATAAAGCGAAACCAGGCTGAACAAGAGAGAACAAAAATACGAGACAGTGCATCTCAAATGTTCTGCTCATTGTTTAATTAGAGCGTCATTCTAGCTCAATCCAGACATTTATATTTCAGGTTCAGTTATTATGAAAAAACGATCGATCCGATAAATTAATGTAAAGCTGCGATATTCTGAACGAATATTGCGGGAAAACGATAGATCGAGGAACGATCCATGCGGTCATTTTTGCTTGTTTTCTGTGGAATTTATTCGGGACGGTGAAATAAACGATACATGCGGGAAAACGATCGTTCGGGGAACGATCGATCGAGATTGCACTGTATATTTATATATATATATATATATATATATATATATATATATATATATATATATATATATATATATATATATATATATATATATATATATATATATATATATATATATATATGTATATATATATATATATATGTATATATATATATATATATATATATATATATATATATATATATTTATTATTTATATATATATATATATATCTATATATATATAATTATATATATATATATATATTTATTTATATATATTATATATATTTTTACATATATTACTGTTCTTCCTGCCTCTTGTCTTAAAATTAACTATATTAAATTATTCTCTTTCTCTTACTACCAGTTTAATTAATTAATCTTAAATTTCCCCCACCCTTCAACTTATGAAGGTGATAAACTTTAAATTTTTGTACTTTGATAGTAATTTCACTCTTAATTAATGTACCTAGCCTTTAAATTTTAACTATTGAGCACATTATCATTGATAACATTACATCTTGCGTACTGGAGTTAAAACCTGATGGTCAAGGGACTCCAATCATCACACAATTCTGCTCAGTCTTTATTCATTCGAAAGTTCATGCAGTTAGGTGTTTGGCAAAAATAGCGCCGTAGGTTGTTGGAAGTTATTTCTGGGAAAATCAGTGTGGTGGGGCAATAATTAAGTGCAAAATGTCTGCAAGACATCATTTGAGTCCGTACGATCGTGGACGAGCAGTTGGACGGCTAGAAGCGGGACAAAGTGTCACTACTGTGGCCAGAGTAATCTGAGTGGCAAAAACTGTCATATCGCGATTAAAAAAGGCCGCTGAAGGCGGAAATGCTATTCGAAAGCATGCCAGTGGTCGTGGAAGGAACACCACACCACAAGAGGATCGATATGTATCCCTAGTGACGAAAAGAAACTGACATATTACTCCTAGTCAGATAGCTGCAGACCTTGCAACCGCTACCCGTACAAATGTATCAGCCAGAGCCATTTCTAGGCAATTAAATCAGGTTGGTTTGTATGCACGGAAGCCTGTTCAATGCATCCCACTTCAACCACGCCATCGTCGAGAAAGATTACGTTGGTGTAAGGAACATATTGGTTGGGGTCAGCAAGAGTGGTCCAGAGTGATGTTCTCTGACGAATGTTTCTCTAGCTGCGTTTAGGGCCTGTTCACATAGGAGTCCGTTGCGTTGCGTTAAGGAAAAGATGACGTTGAGACGAAAATAAACCAATCATAGGCATTAAAAATTTCATTGCTAATCGTTTGGAGGCATATGATTGGTTTATTTTCGTCTCAACGTCATCTTTTCCTTAACGCAACGCAACGGACTCCTATGTGAACAGGCCCTTACATGGACAACAATAATACCCGGGATTTACCAACGCCTCTTTCAAGAGATCTCTCTTTAGGAGGTGTTGGATTTACCCGCTAACAGGGAAAACCTTCGAAGTCCGTTTACACGGGACCACATTTTCCCCCTGCTTTTACCCGTCTTACCGGAAGTAAAGGCCAACACATGATTCGGCGGAAGTGATCCTCATACACCATCATTCCTTGTAAATCACGTTATGGGTTCGATCCCAGCCGGTGTCGTACTTTTCCAAATTCACTGTATTGCTATTTTTAGCTTTCCACCTTCGAACTCCGCATTTATCTCGTTACGAAATGTATGGTCCTGGGGAAGGCGTTTTTTTTTTCCAATTGCTGTTCTTTTGACCTCGTATTCATAAATTTTAAAAATAACAACAAAAAAAATCATAAAACTTTAAAAATCCAAAAAGATTGAAAAACTTACAAAAATATTTTTTGTATTCTTATGATATCTGCTTTTCTGGGCCTCTTAATATTATTACTTTTTTGTTTTCCGTGGATCATTAGTCTTATCTAATTTTTCCTCTAAATTTTCTTAATTTGTAACTCTATATTTTTTTCTGTTAAAATTAACTTTTATGTTTTAATTTAACTTTACTATTAATTTTTTTCTTTTACCCGCGTTATTCTTACCTTAATATTTTAATTCATTACTTAAAATTTTAACTACTGAGCACTCCCACCTTGATTACATATATCTTGCTTACAGGAGATAAAGTCGACACGACCAATGCACTCCTCTTCTAAAACACAATTACGCCTGCGTCTATTTGTTATTTAAATGCAGCACATGTCAGTCGCTGTTGATAATCATAGAACGTTTACGATTTTTTTTCTGTTGTTTTTAAAAATAAATTTAGAAAATAGATAGGAAAAAAGGAATATAAGAACTAGAAGATTGATGCGGATATTAGATATAATCGTACGATCTGTGGCTTCATCGCTAAATTTAGTTTTTCCACAACAAAGAATGTGGACAAAATTACGAAGCTCTGTTTGGTGGGAAGAAATAGTTTTAAATTCCTGAAGTAATAAAGACTGGAAAGAAAATTTTCCAATCGATAGGTGCATTTTTTTAAATTATAAGATTAATTGTAAGATACTTATTGTTTTAATAAATCCTTTTATAAAATCAAAATGTAATTTTGATTTCAATTTTGTTTCAGTAATTTTTAGTCATGTATAAATAAAAAAATCATAAATAGATATAAATAAATTTTTATCTGTGAATTCTAAAATAATTAATTTATAAAAAAATTCTAATGTTACGTGTAATTATTGATTATACTTATTAAATTTATTAATTTTACCATAACACTTTAAATGAAAATGTTATTGAAATTTTATTGAAATGAAATTTTATTTCTAATTTTACATACCAGATGGCAGTACCATTCTATTTATAATGTAATTGGGGATGGGTTTTTTTTTTAAAAACTAGATGGGCAGATCAAGAATTAAATGAAATCCTCCGGAAAAAAATAGGCACTTTTCTACTGTTTTCTTGAAAATTATGCGATCGTTAAGGGGTTCCAGATCCTTCCATCGATCATTTGGCTGCATTTTCATGGATTCACACATGTTCATATCCGCCATGTTTGTTTACTACATGAAGCTACAGAAGGAGGAGCAGTTCAGTGTTGAAAATGTGTCTCACATTTTGTCGCCGCCACTAGATGGCGCGCGCGTGTAATAGCGGGTGACTTAGACACAGACAACCATACGCTTTAATATGGATTTTTCGTATTTTTCCTAGCGAAAATAAGTTGTTTTATTTTAGTGCGCATTTAATAGGAATTTATTTATTCAATTTAACAATTGTTTATTTTCATTCAAAATCTTTATTTCAAGTGCTTTTTTTGCTACAATTCATTAAAATTCTTAAAGGAAATGAGTAAATAAAATTTTTCAGAATAATTGTGTATTGGTTTCAGAATAAATGAGTTCAGAATTGTGTAATAATTTAATAATTAAAGAAATGAAATTACAGAAAAGAATTGTGAAGAAATTTTTTTATCATTGTTCATAATCTCTTATGGAAAAAAAATGTGAGAAATAATACTGATTAACACACACATAGTAACACACATAGTAACACAAAACACACACATAGTAATATAAGAATATTTTTATTTGTAGACTAGCTGAAAACCCGCACTTCGCTACGGAGTACGTTCAAATTAAATAAAACGGTCAATGTATGCAATTAATGCCAAAAATATAAATATATATTTATATATGTGTTAACCTTTATGGTCGTGATCCGACAAATCATTGTCATGTAGAAGGAATTATAATTGTAGAGTCAACTCTTATTTCATGAGGTTTATTAACATATTAAAATCTTGGTTAAATACGTTATTTACAAAGTTTCGTTCCGACGAACGTTAAAACTACTCGTGAGAGCTGGGCGCATTCTTTCAAAGTCCCTCGAGCTCCCCGTCTGCCGTACGCGTGTTGACCCTTCAACAGTTCGAATCTATTCTTTTTTTTCGTTACACTTGCGTCTGTCTTTTATGCCTCCTCCTCTCTTTCTCCAACGACAATCGGCCTTTTTTATCCGCGTACGCAGACCACCTATTGTCGGTTTCATTGTCCACCGTTCCTACCTTAGGTGACGTGCGCCGCTGTGTTTCCTTAATCATTCTAAATGAGTTCGCTACCTCCTATTGTCAAGAGTCTCCCAAGGTGTATGGCTCTCAACACCTGTTTGCGCTTCTTTTGATGCTTATTGAAGACGCTATTACACACGTTCATCAATTCCACTTAGGAATGGGAGACGAGAGTCTGACATACGCCCCTTCCTTTAGAAGTGAAAACAGTCCCTTGAGACGTTTTCACGTTTGAACAACAGTCCCTGTTGATCAGAGGATAATGAAGCACCCCCATGGGGTAATAACTGTGCTTTTTAACTTGTGACGGAGGCGCTTTGTAGCTACAACAATAACACATTTTTACAAGTAAATGATTCCATGTTTTCATCTGCATATGAGATAGCCACAACATTTACCGGTAACAAAAATTACTTTTCACACTTAGCCTTGACACAAAATTAATATTATAATTCTTGCTCATTTCTTTACTTTAAACCAAACACCAACAAATTATTTGACTACAAATCACTTATCTTCAATGTAAGAATTTCTAAGATAATTACACTTTTGATTCCTTTTTTTTTTTCAACTCTTTAGGAATTTCCTAGTTAAATCTTAACCAGTTAAACTTACATATTTTAATGAAACTTCCCCAAATCTCTAGGGAATACTTAACATTAATTTAGTTCTTCACTTAAAAAAATATAAACCAAGTGTTCATACAACAAACAACAAAAAAAAAATAAATATCACATAACTTATATACTTAAATTCATCATACCATTATATTTACAAAATTAATCCGTTTTTCTTAGGATTCAACCTTAGTTATCAATGCAATTACCAAAATACACATTTAATTAAATTTCAATGAATTCTTCGAGAGCAACTAAATCAATTTTAGAACATTATAAAATACACATTTACATGAGTTTCCCGGAATTCTTTGGGAATTACTTAAATTTGTGATTCTCTCTGCGATTTTTACGGGACCTTAAATAAATACGAATGGGTTTTTTGGCTTTATTATTTCACTATCTCTCATTGACTCCTTTGTGGTGAATTTGTGATCTAGTGTCGGTTCAAAATCACCCTTTTCTGTGGAAGTGTTTTCTTCCATACTTTGCGTCTGTTTCCTACCCGTATCGCTAGAGCTTCCCTGGGCATTTAATTCTTCGTTTCGTGTTTCCCTTTGATTATTTCCATTCTCATTATTAGTTTCCTCTAACCCTTTATTCCTTAACCTATCAATTTGATCTTTCCTCTCTTTTTCCGTTGAAACTCTAATTTCTCGTACCTCATCCAAATTCTCATTGAGACTTAATTCCCCATCCAAAATTTTATCCATTTCTCTCACCTCATCTAAATTCTCACTGAGACTTAATTCCCCATCCAAAATTTTATCAATTTCTCTCACCTCATCTGACTTCTCACTGAGACTTACTTCCACATCCAAAATTTTATCAATTTCTCTCACCTCATCTAACTTCTCACTGAGACTTAATTTCCCATCCAAAATTTTATCAATTTCTCTCACCTCATCTAAATTCTCATTGAGACTTAATTCCCCATCCAAAATTTTATCAATTTCTCGCACCTCATCTAAATTCTCATTGAGACTTAATTCCCCATCCAAAAGTTTATCAATTTCTCGCCCCTCATCTACATTCTCATTGGGACTTAATTCATTACCTCCTGCCTTATAGTTCATCTCCTCACCTGTGTCTCTTGCGCTTTCAAATCTATTCGGGGAACTAGCCATCTCCTCCTCTGTATCCCTTACAATTTCGAACATATTAGAAGGAATAATCAACTCCTCATCTAATATCTGATCTATACTGTTACTCAAATGCCTTTGATAACATGCTACCCCTTCCAGGACCTCCTTTCCTTGAGTAATTACATCTCTCACTTCCCTTTCCTGTTGGGTTTCAATTTTATTCTCAGGTTGAATAATTTCGCCTCTGTTAAATTCTATCTCAAATGTATTTCCCCTCTGATCCCCTCTATTTCTGAGATTTTGAACTCTTTTGGGGCACTGATATTTCAGATGGTCTTTACTATTACAGACAAAACATCTTTTATCCTCCTTTTTCCGGTCAATTTTGGCACATACCTTATCTGTGTTAACTAGTGGTTCAAGAATAACCCTTTTTTCCTCTTTCAACACTCCTTCGAAATTATTATTAACCCTTCCAACACTTTCTCTGACCCTAAAACTTGAAAGTCTTTTACCTGCCCTCATCCTCAATTCTTCAACTTCTAATTCTTTCAATTTTAACATTATTTCTCTTTGTTTCTCTCTTTCCTGTCTATCTATCTCCTGTTTTTCAATTTCCCTTTGTCTATCCCTCTCTTCACTTTTTTCTCGTTCTAATCTCTCATTAATTATGGCAAATAACCGTTCCTTAGCGGACTCTTCCTCATATTTCTCACTTCCTAATATCATTTCCTTAAGATCAGTGTATGTCCTGTTCTCCGAAGACGGACAAATCCCTGTTAACTCTGTAGCTAACAAAATTAAATCGGCTTTCCGCCCCTTCCCTATGAATGCCATTTTTAGCTTATACCACTTAATCACAAATGCAGCAAACAAGTACAAATTCACTTTTACAACTATAACCAAATTTAACCAACTATACTTATCTTGAACTATTTACCTCCACAATTATGATAATTCTAAGAGCATTTAACTACTACAATTATAAATCACTTCCACTAATAACTAGTACGAACACTTGTACACATTTCCCGTTATACAAAATAACACTTTTTCACTTTTAAATTATTATTCCATTTACCAAAATTCAATAACTCAACAAATTACTTCCATCATTATACACATGAATCAACACTTCAAAATTTATCAAAAATAATTAGATTCCTTCAACTAATTACTACCGCTATCTCATACACAGGGAGAAAAGATAGAATCACTTACCCCTTTTTCACCTCGATGAAAAACTGTCACTCTAATCTTTCTCCGCTGCCGCCCTTTGATCACAGTTCAAGAGAGTTCAGTATATAACCACGTCGTTGATGCACACTTTACTCCGACTTTGAATTTCTCCTGTCCAAGGATTCTGCTCCCGTTTCTTGACCAGTTGCCGAGTAAATATCTGTCGCTGAAGTCGTGCCCAGTAGACTCGTTCGGAATCCAACTTCTCTTGAAACTGCGTCTCCTTGAAGATCTATCACCACTCTCGTACTCTAGATCATCTTTTTCTGATACCTTCCGTATCGCTGGGGTCCTCCCACGTTCTTTAATTCGACTACGCCAATGTTAACCTTTATGGTCGTGATCCGACAAATCATTGTCATGTAGAAGGAATTATAATTGTAGAGTCAACTCTTATTTCATGAGGTTTATTAACATATTAAAATCTTGGTTAAATACGTTATTTACAAAGTTTCGTTCCGACGAACGTTAAAACTACTCGTGAGAGCTGGGCGCATTCTTTCAAAGTCCCTCGAGCTCCCCGTCTGCCGTACGCGTGTTGACCCTTCAACAGTTCGAATCTATTCTTTTTTTTCGTTACACTTGCGTCTGTCTTTTATGCCTCCTCCTCTCTTTCTCCAACGACAATCGGCCTTTTTTATCCGCGTACGCAGACCACCTATTGTCGGTTTCATTGTCCACCGTTCCTACCTTAGGTGACGTGCGCCGCTGTGTTTCCTTAATCATTCTAAATGAGTTCGCTACCTCCTATTGTCAAGAGTCTCCCAAGGTGTATGGCTCTCAACACCTGTTTGCGCTTCTTTTGATGCTTATTGAAGACGCTATTACACACGTTCATCAATTCCACTTAGGAATGGGAGACGAGAGTCTGACAATATGTATAATAAATACGACGATGAATGTATACAATTGATGTAAAAAAATATATATATATTCATAAAAAAATCGTAAGAGATATTTTTATAGACAAAATAATGTATAAGAAAATATTCAAATTAAATCTAATAGAAGTTGCACGGGACGATAATACTAAAGAATATAGTACAGTTAATATAGTACAGTTTGAGGAATATATCTTTTACTGTATTTTAATATTTTTTTGGATAATGTCCAATCGTCTGCCGCATTAGTAAGAAAAAAAAATTTTTTTTGTCTATTTATTTTTTATGCACGTGACGATAAATTTATTAATCGTCACGTGCATAAAAAGTACCAGAAAAAGAAATCACGTGATCAGCATTTAATAAATTAAATTCTAAAAATTAATCTTTAAAAATCTCTCTGTAGCTTCATGGTTTACTAGTAGCTTCCTGCTTCGAAATGCATCATGGGTAATTAGCGGGTTTTATCCTAGTTCGACGCAGGGTCGAAAATCCACCCTGCATTTTTCCCTATCGTAGGGAAAAAGCAAGAAACGACCCTGCTTTTACCCGGGTTTTTGGCACATGTAAATGGCACTTGTGACAAGTGACTCTGGCCAACAGTTAGTGTGGAGAGAGAGAGGAACACGTTATGCACCACAGAATGTTCAGGAACGTCATCGGTATGGCCAAGGCGTGATGGTGTGGGCAGGCATTATGCACAATGGCAAAATACCGCTTTACATCTTTGAGCGAGGTACCGTTACATCGCAGCGGTATTGAAGAGAGATTGTTCTGGATCATTCACCTCTTTTTCCTCTTTTTAGGGGTGTGGTAGGTCCAGATTTTCTGTTTATGGAAGGCAATGCGCTCCCACACAGGACCGCTGAAGTATCGGACACACTAGAAAGTGAAAAAATTGAACGCATGACGTGTGGCCTGCTTACTCTCCTGGCCTAAATCCTATAGAGCATGCCTGGAATGCTCTTGGCAGACGTGTTTCTCAAAGAACTCGCCCTCCCCGAACCTTGCAAGAACTGAAAATCGCCTTGAGAGAGGAGTGGGACAAAATACCCCAAGGACTCCTCAATACTTTAGTAGACAGCATTAAAAACAAATGCAAAATGTGCACTAGTGTCCAATGAGGTCATACACCTTACTAAGATACTCATAACTGTTTCACTCTGGCAAGAAGACCCATTTTTCATTGGCTGTTTAGAAATGCTCCAAAGAGCATCTTTTTTGTTTTTCGTTTTCTTCTTTTTCCATGTGGCGAAATCTGTACCATTTTGCATAATATATAATGCACAGTATCTCTACTAAATATGTACTAAGTTTCATTTCCTCAATCAATGCCTATTATGAAATATTCCGAAAAATGGGATTGTTCCTTAGCAATTCTCAAGCAGTGTACATATATACATATATATATATATATATATATATATATATATATATATATATATATATACATACATACATAAATATATACACTCATGGACAAAAAAATTAGCGCACCAAGAAGGAGTCGTCAAAATGAAACGAAATTTTACATACGTAATGACTACTTTGATATAAGTAAATGATAAGAAAATCAAAGAAAAAGGATAATTTATTTCAGAGAAAAAGGCAAAAGAACGGAGGAGTTAATACTCCGTTGGACCCGCTCTAGCGCGAATGCACAATGCGATACGATCGGGCAATGAGTCATACAAGTTCTGTATGATGTCTTGAGACATTTCGTTCCATATTTGCTGTAACCTTGCCTCTAGTTCGTTCAAACTCGTGGGATGCCCAACTCGTCGTCCCAAATGATCCCAGATATGCTCGATTGGAGACAAATCTGGGGATCGGGCAGGCCAAGGAAGGGTAGTAACAGTGCGGAGACAGTCTTGTGACACCCTTGCCGTATGAGGACGAGCATTGTCTTGTTGAAAAATGGCTCCTGGGAGCCGTTGCATGAGTGGCAACACATGTGGTTGCAGGATTTCATGAACATACCGCTGGGCTGTCATGGTGCCACGGAACAATACTAGGGGTGACCGTCTATTGTAGGCAATGGCACCCCATACCATCACACCAGCTGTGGGAGCGGTGTGTCGCTGTACAGCAAAGGCAGGATTGAAGCGTTCACCACGGGCTCTCCACACACGAACACGATTGTCATCACTGCCGAGATTGAATCTGGATTCGTCGCTAAAGACGACCTGGTTCCATTCCGCTGCAGTCCAGTTTCCTCGTGCGCGGCAAAACTCCAAACGGAGGCGTCGATGGGTGGGCGTCAAGGGCAGCACACGTAATGGGCGCCGCGATACCAACTGTCCTTCAGCCAGGCGCCTTCGTATGGTTCGAGAAGACACAGAGGCCCCTAGTGAAGGTGCTACCTGTGCCTAGATGGCGGCCGATGAAGCAGTTGGCTGTACGCGAGCATTTCTTACGATGTGGCGGTCTTCTCGACGACTGGTCTGTCGAGGGCGTCCTGAGCCTGGTCTTCGTGTACATGACATCTCTCGGGTCCACTGGTCCCAACACCTCCTCACAACACAATCAGAGCGGCCTAATTGACGAGCTACTCGCCTAGCTGACCAACCAGCTTCCATCATCCCGACGATTCTCCCCCTCTCAAACTGCGACAACTGCTTATATTGTCTTCGAACACGGCGTAATGGCATGTCTATCTCAGCTCTTCCTTTGTAAATGATTCAGCACACTCAAACAAGCTTTGGTTACCTGTTTTATACTCCACAGAGTACGATGTTAAATGCCCTCTACCGGCTATAAGTAATGCGCAATCACGCTGCATTTCTAATCATTTGCATATCTCCCCGATATGTACCTTCATTGTAAGTTTCGTTACGATCCCGCAATTATTTCTTGGTGCGCTAATTTTTTTGTCCATGAGTGTATATATATATATATATATGTGTGTGTGTGTGTGTGTGTGTGTGTGTGTATATATATACATACATACACAGGTTGTTATCAAAATAATGGAAACACTTCGGAGTAACATGAAATTCTGTATAGATATGGCATAGGACCATCTATGACATTTAATACCACCTGAATTCACTAAGGTATTGAATTATGCAAGTCATGAATAGTGGTTAAGGCAATATTATGCTATTCTTTATGGATAAATCGTCAAAGTTCCTGTAGAGGTGCTGTTGCTGGATATTGGTTCTTGACTCTGTTCCCTAAAACAGACCACAGCGGTTTGATGATATTGAGGTTTAGGGGCTGTGCGGGCCAGATAAGATGTTTGACTTGGTCTTTGTGTTCCTGAAACCACGATCTGACACGTCTAGCTGTATGGATTGGAGCATCATCATCATGGAGAACGCCATCTCCTGCAGGAAACAATTTTTGATCCATAGAATGAATCTGGTCTGCTAAAAGTTCGACATAGTCCTTCCCAGTCAATCTCCCTTTCAGCGTTACTATCAATAGACACTTTTTGTAACCCATGAAATGGCCGCTGAAACCCTGAGAAACACTGAGAACCCATGGAGAAATTTAACTCCATGTTTGACAGCTCGCATGAGACAAGCATGATCATACGCTTGTGTAGGTGTTCTTTAGACATACGCACGTCCTGTTGCGGAGAACAAAATGAACTATGATTCGTCTAACCAAATGTCATATTTGGACGTATCACTCGACCAGGATTTGTGCCCGTGGCCCCACTGTAGAGGACGTTTTGTATTCATATCTGTTACGAGTGGCTTGGAAATTACTACTCTGCCGTAAAATTTATCTTTGTGAAGTTTTCTCTTACCTGTAATAACTGATACTGGAACCTGCAGATTCAGATGGAGCTCTACGGTCACTTTGGTTGCAGTTGTCCTTTTTTTTTTGGGGGGGGGGGGTCACAGTCCGCTTCAACACCCGTCAGTCTTTTTCACTTAGCGTTCTCTTTCGACCACTATTCTGTTTCATAGAGGATGTTTTTCCTTGCACTCTGTATACCGTCATGACTTCCGATACCATAGCTCGGTAAACACTCAAAATCATGGGGGATGTTGTAACAGATACTCCAATTAGACGCGCTTCAACAATTTGCCCTCTCTGCACTGTCTACAAGGTTGACATCTTACGCTATCCCCCAAAGAGCCTGATATCCGTAGTTTCATAACTGTTACCTTAGAGTAGAATAATGTATACACTATAATCTATAAAAAAAAGGTCCCTAGACTTGTTTTTTAAGGAATACGAAGCACTTTCATAAACACCACTAATATTTATATGTGTTTCCATTATTTTGATGTTTTTCACATATACCTTCACATCTCAAAGTAGGAAACTGATATCCATAAGATTCTTGCTTTAAAATGAAAGGAAGACGAATACCGAAAAATCAGTTTCAGGATTTCTCAAAATTCGCCCCCTCCCCCAAGGAGAGGAGGTGGAGCAAAACGTGTTTTTTACACATTCCTTCATATATCAAAGAAGGAAATTGATACCATAGGTTTCTTGATTTAAAATGCAACAAACAGGATTAATTGTAACAAACACGATCAATGCCACGGTTTTTCGACATTCGCTTAGATTTTGTAAAAATTGCTAGAAAGAATCCAATAGTTTGTATTTTTTTTTATATATTTTTTGAACACCAAATTGGTGGTAGGGGAAAAGAGAGAGATCAACCTTAATTAAATGAAGCGTGGAAAGGTGTGTGGGTGTGGATTATAGATAATTCGGTTGCTTGAACATATGCATCTAGAGCTCAGGTTAACTCCATTCATTTATATTACCCTGGGCAACACCAGGGTAAAGTCCATATTTTTATACACATTAGCTTCACTGAAATGGATCTTTTTATGTAACCTCTTACTAACCAACATCACTATCAGACCAAATTGACATATTATCGTCTTTTTTATAGGTATGTGAACTCATTGTAACAACTGTATGAAATATTATTTATCTAAAACTTTGATTTTCTGCTTTAATAACAATTATATTTAAATAATACTCACTCTGCAATCTATTAGTATAAGAAACACAAACCAAACAGTAGGACTTGCGAAAGAAAAGCAAACAAAATCAGTGCAATTACTTCTGACCACTACAAGAAACAATATAGAACAATAATACCATTATCTTGTTAACGATATTGTTTTTAAGACACTATGTAAGTAATATATGCTAAAGCGTAGTGTACACTGAAGTCGTAATAATCAATAATAATTGCAATAAGCAAGTTGCTTTAATTATAATTATTAGGAATGGACTTATTCCACTTAAATTTTTTTTTTTTTTTGCGATAACATTTTATAGCCAAAATTCTTTTGTTTACTTTACGAAAAAATCGTACTCCATTGAAAGTCTGATTATAAATATGAAGAGAAGGTGTCTATATCTTACTAAAATTACCGTTAACTCTTTTTTTTTTAAAGTGGACTTACACCACTTTCAAATATAACAGCTCATATGCAAAAATAACGACACACAAAGTGTGTAATTATTTTCTTTTTAAACCAATGCGGAGACACTTGTCGTGAACATAGAACATATCTACCTGAACATATCTGTCGTGAACATATTCTACATAGAACATATATTAAGCTTTCGGTGGCAAAAATTTCATGTATTTATGTTTTATAGGGAATGAGAAATAAAACTAAATGTGACATGATGCTAAATTGCACCTTCAGTAAAAAAGTAAGACTCCCGAGACCCCTTAAATGAAAACAAAATTACCGAAAAAGATCGAGTCTCCTTTGGCTTAAGAAAAAATAACAGTTGCAAAACCCAAATACCCTGAAATCTGTATCTATAATAATAAATTTTGTATGATCCAGTATTTATAAAAATAAACGTGATTCTAAATTTTATTGAGGTTTTCTGAAACTCCATTACATTACTTCGGGAAGTAGTAAATAATACGATGCAGGGTAAAAAGTCCCAAAATATGTTGATTACATGAAAATAGAAATCAAAACAGGCGATGGTTTTCTTAAAGTCTAAATAGTTAAAACCTTCATAATTTTCTTAATGCCTAATAAATACTTTCCGCGCGAAATAGTACTGGGGTGTTGATTATCCCCGACCCCTCATTTTGAAAATCGACCTCCCCGAGGCAGCAACCTTAAAACCGGTCTCAGGTCTCTTCTGAAGGGAGGTCTGCAGTATTCTGTACTACAGTATACACTCCTCTTTAGGTCAAGGTCAGTCAAGACCTTGGGGGGGGGGGGGATGGAGTTCAAGTCACCAGTCACGTGATTTACCAGTTCTCGTGCGATAGTGAACAGGGACACACAAAAGTAGTTGCCAGTGGTCGGTGGAAAGATGGACATTCATCGCTTTAGCTGACCGCGGGATGCTATGATGGCTACCGGAAATTTCGGCGCGCATTTGTTGCCCTTCCCGTCGACTTACCTATCTTCTGACAAAGAACGGGCCAGGGCTCGAGCTCTGAATTTGCGAGGTAAGAACTCTGAACCTATCATCCTTTCAGCTAGTGTCGGGCCATTGCCTGTTTGAAACGACGAAGCATGGCAGCCATTCTGTATTCCCTAAACTCGCCGCCATTTTCTTTCGCTCTGCAGAGGAAGTAGAAATTCCTCTCGCAAAAAACGACCGACTAGAACTTCGGTTCATCATTTGCGTTCCGATCTGAAATCCCGGGCCACGATTTTGGCCGATGCCCTTCGAGAAATCTGTGGGATTCTGTCATTCGTTAATTTCCTATAGATCTAAATCTTGTCTTATCTCTGATCTAGTTTCTGTCGATAAGGGGAGGTTGTGCGAGTTAGGGCACCCTGTGAGACAGCACTTGTATCAGTCATATAGTTTTGTCTCTGTTTTAAGTCTCATGTTTGCTTCATTTGGGTTTTTTTTATTATTTATTTATTTTATTCAGAAATCTTGTGTTGTTTTATAGCTTCCATTCCCTTTGACTTTTGGGTTGTATTTTTTTTATGTGTCGGTTCGAATTACCCGGTATTCTGACCCACACATATTGATATACCGCATGTTAATTATCTTTAATTATATATATATATATATATATATATATATATATATATATATATATATATATATATATATATATATATATATATATATATATGTATATATATATATATATATATATATATATATATATATATATATATTTATATATATATATATATATATATATATATATATATATATTTATTTATTTATTTATTTATATACATACATGCATATACTTATATATAGATATATACTGGAAATCTCCTGTAGCCGGCAAGTCCGCAAAATGGTCGTTTTTTGGGGGAGAACCATCACTGGTTGTCTTACAGAAGTCCACCCCCTATTCGCAGGCCACCTCTCAATACGGCCACTTTTTTCGGAACCATGGCGGGATGTCATAGAGAAATTCAACTATATATATATATATATATATATATATATATATATATATATATATATATATATATATATATATATATATATACTAGCGGACCCGATAGACGTTGTCCAGTTCAAACGTTGTAATTCCAGCTGAAGTTCCCGGCGATGCCCGGGATTTTAAGAATGTTTGTTAACCAAAATCAATTTAAAATTAACACAGTATAAATAACATAGAAAAAAAGCATACGAAATGTTATACATATTAATAATATGAAAACCCAATTAAAAATGTATAAATGTATAATAAACTCCTCAGATTTCAGCTATATTCGGTATTTTGTCATAAAAAAGCTGAAAAAAATAAAAATAAATAAAAATAATAATTTTAAAAAATAATAATTTAAAAAAATTAAAATAAAAAAATAATAAAATAAAATAATAATTAAATAATTTAAAAAAATAATAAAATAAAAGCTGAAATAAAAAAGCCTTTAAAAAAAAAGCTGAAATAACAGGTCTAGCAAAATTTACACAACTCTGGATTCGAACCCGGGTCGAGAGCATGTTACTTTCCAAATTGGCGACCTTCCGAATGCGCCACGATAACATGGTGTTCTAGTGGGTAAAGTGAAACATATTCGCTATTGGAAAGTTGTTGTGGGCTGGTGATTATACATGTCAGAGGAGTTTTTATTCAGAAATAAGATAGCAGGATAGAAGCTTAGTCTTTAGCTCTTGAATAGACACAAAGATATAGGCGAGGAGGATTGCAGTAGCGATTAAAAAAGATCTCGTGTCACTTAACGTGGTTGATTCGAATTTTCCATCGCGTGTCGAGAGTATCAATATGCCGTTGGATCTGATCCATTTTAGATTATAAAATCTGACTTGAGAGATTATTATTTTCATTTATTATTCTGGTTTAATATATGACTTGAAACTTTTTGATTTTATTTATTTTTATTTTTTCGCTCGCTGTTTGCTAACTAAACCTAACGTGGACGCCATTATCTAGAGGGGTGATTTCACAAACTGTAACAGCTTCCATTTACCGGACGCACCCCCTTATAAATTGTTGGTTTTTTATTAATTAATTAAAAATATAAAAACATATTCTATCGGATCAAATTGTGAATCTAAACCATTCTCGAATCAACAAAATTGCACACACAAAATTTCATAAAAATCAGTCAAGTCGTTTAGGAGGAGTTCAGTTACATACACACGGACAGAAGAAATATATATATAAGATATATGTATATATATGTATGTATGTATGTATGTATGTATGTATAAAACAGTTCCTTAACCGACTGACTGCCATACATTGCACAGACCAAACCGCTGGGTCTAGAGGGCTGAAATTTTGCATGGCGATTCTTCTTATAGTGTGGGGGTGCACTGAGAAAGATTTTTGTAAAATTCTTCGATTTTTTAGAATTAAATTTTTAATCTGTTTTAGTTACTTTTTTAAAGTTTGCATTTAAAATAATTTGAGGGTTATAAAATTTATATCACTAGAAAGATCGCAAAAAATCCTTTAAAATGAAATATTTTTCGAATCTTTATCTTCATTTTCTGATTTTTCGTGAATTTTTAAAGATTAATTTTTAGAATTTAATTTATTAAATGTTGATCGCGTGATTTCTTTTTCTGCTACTTTAAATTAATTTATCGTCACGTGTATAACAACGAAATAGAGAAAAAAAAAAACCCATTTTTTTTGCTTGCTAATGCGGCAGAGGGTTGGACATTATCCAAAAAATTATTAAAATACAGTGAAAGATAAGTTCTTCAAACTGTACTACATTAACTGTATTATATTCTTTAGTTTGTTCTATTAGATTTAATTTGAATATTTTCTTCTACATTATTTTGTCTATAAAAATATCCCTTACGATTTTTTTTATAAATATATATATATATATATATTTTTTTTTATATCAGTTGCATACATTGATCGTAGTATTTATTATAAATATATGTTTTTGTTTTGGCATTAATTGCATACATTGAACGTTGTATTTAATTTGAATGTACTCCCTAGCGAAGTGCGGGTTTTCAGCTAGTATATATATATATATACAGTCGAACCTCCATATATCGAACTTCCCTATATCGAAATTTTCTATATATAGAACTCTTAGCAAATCTCCATGTTCAATACATAGAAAATCTGTTTCTATATATCGAAAAAATATCTATATATCGAAATTTTTTTCACGACATATTGGGAAGTGGAATAAAATTGGGAGATTTTATTCCACTTTAGAATAAAATCTCCCAATTTTTGGCGTTTGAAACAATACTTCGTGGACTTCAATTCGTGGAAAATGTCCCTGGCGAAGTTTTTAATGGACTGAATAAATGCGAGCATTTCTTTGATGAACTGTCCGCAAAACTGGCTGTTCAGCAAGATATTCGTAGTTTTTTTTTTTTTTTTTAAGAATGCAACTGTGATCAGTGTAACCACTGTCTGGATTATTGATTTTTTAAAGGTATATAGTACTCAATAAATCTTTCACATTAATTCATTTTTTAGTTATTAACTTTCATTTAATGTGATTCGCATATAAATTGGAAATGGAGTTTCGTATACGAAAATTAGCTTTAATTTAAATGTTTTAGGAGAATTATGATAAAACTAAGATCAATTCTATATATCGAATTTTTTTCCGGCATTTTGCTACTTCGATATATGGAGGTTCGACTGTATATATATATATATATATATATATATATATATATATATATATATATATATATATATATATATATATATATATATATATATATATATATATATGTATATATATATATATATATATATATGTATATATATATATATATATATATATGTATATATATATATATATGTATATATATATATATATGTATATATATATATATATATATGTATATATATATATGTATGTATATATATATATATATATATATATATATATATATATATATATATATATATATATATATATATATATATATATATATATATATATATATATATATATATATATATATATATACAGTGGTACCTCGACTTACGAGGTTTTCGAGATACGAGCATTTTCTCGGCAGATTTTTTGCTTCGAGTTACGAGCTAAAATTCGGGTTACGAGCAACCTTCAGATATCCCACCGCTAGTTTGCGCAACGAATGCCGTGTTACGCGCTCATCAAATGAGAACACGAGAAGCATATAATATTTACAATCTTTATGGACAATTATTAAAGAATTGTATACATATTATTCTAAGACTACTTACTACCCAGTCTTAAATTTCTACCCGGGTGGTAACAGCTCCAGCTCTAGCGATTATGTCGCCCCGGACAAAAAGACAAATTGCCGCCCCTTAAGAATATATATATATATATATATATATATATATATATATATTTAAATAAAGGTACACAATTTTTGTTTTCAATAAAAATAAAATCATTTTATTTAAATTTTAATAAAAGCATATCTTTAGAAAGAAACATATAACATAACATAACATTGATAATCAAGCAGTATAAAACAGTAGAAATGAATTAAGAAATGTCTGTACCTAGCCACAAATTGTTAACCATATAATTTTTTACGTTTTAAAATGCTACTAAAAATGTGTATTATTGCACAAACAATCGAAATTCCATTATTTTGAAAATGAAACAAGGTAACATCAACCACGCTAAAATTACAAAAAAAAAAACTTTTTTCCTTAATTTCAGTTCTGCAAACTTTTTTACTACATCTTTCAAATTTACTTGATCAATAATTTCATGTTCAATTGCCAAACCATTAAGACGATTTTATGTAGTAGTCGAACGTAAAAATTTCTTAATTAATTTTAACTTAGAGGGACTCCTTTCGCCACTTGCTACAGTGAATTGGTATCGTTAACAATATTCTCAAAGCAATAGTAAGGTTTGGGGCAAAATTTAACTTTGTTACTAAGCTCAGTACATTGCTTAGGCTTTCTTTTTTGCCTCAAAGCGCAGATTCTAGTGAAATTTCCTCTGCTAATTCTAGCCCATTTTTTTCAACAGAATCAGCAGTTAAAACACATTCTATATTCTTACAGTGTTTAAGTAGCATTTCTTTGGACATGGTATTTAACTCGTATATATTATATAAGAATTGAAAATACTTACTATAATTACTAAGTTGTTCAAATCTAGCATCTAGTGCATTTAGTGCTTGATCGATTGTAAAATAAGAAAAATGTATTTTATATTCTTCTTTAAGATCTTTGATGGGTTCATCTCGTGCTTCGTATGAGAAGTTCCTTTTTCTTCTCCTAACGCGGTGTCTTGTTATCGTTAATCCAAAATTAGCCTCCACGTCAATTTCGGTAGTAAGTTCTTTTGCATCAATAATAGTTTCATCGACAGACGAATCCGATCGAAGATTCTTAAAAAATATTTTGCAAAAGATCAAGTGCAGAGGCAAGATCAAAATCTTTTGTTTGCATCATCTTGCTTATTGGATTAATGGAATTTAGTATTTTATGCCAAATAACTAATAGACACAAAAACTTAAATTATTTAATACAATTTAATAAACTCGAGGCCTCGTCCCTTATTAAATTATCAATTTCTTGGTTTTCGTAAATGCTTAGCAAGGCAAATGGAAGTCTTTGAGGCCTCTATCCTACTCTCCCATCTAGTGTCACTCAATGGTTTCAAAGCTAAACCTTGAACATGTTTTAAAAGTATTGCCCATCGAAAAGTAGATGCCGAAGAAAATAAATATATTTTTTGGACCATGTTGAAGAAATTAGGATGCTTTTGCCATATCATTAACTACAAGATTGAGAGAGTGGCTACTACACGAAACATAGAATGTTCACGAATTATATTGTTTAATTCTAGATTGCACTCCTGCTTTACCGCTATGGACATTACCATATACTGAAGCACTTGGTCAGTGTCTCTATCGGTGGTTCTTGTTTTGTTATTAATTGACATTCCTCTCTAAATAATTGACACTCTCTCTTTCTACTCTTGATTATTTAATTGAACATTACTATACATTACTATTTACAAATATACATTATACACTTTGAAAATCATATTAACTTGATAACTCTCTCTCAATGTAACATCTCGACAACGTGAAACTCTCATCTGCGCTCAGGTATTGGTAAAAATGTATCGCTGGTTATTTTAATAAATGGCCTTGCGCGTTTATAGAGACGAATATTTTTATTAGGACATAGAATAAAAAACATAAAATGAATAAAAACAGTAGTAAAAAGAATTTTAAAAGTTACAAATCATAATACATTAAACTCATACAAACATTTCTTGGTCAAAATTGATCTATCTTATTATAATCCGCTTTCTGTAAAGGATTTTTACTTAATGAGATGGGTGCAGTGGTTCTCTTGAAACCAGAACCGCAATGTCAGGCTCTATGTTGGAAAGTTTTATTCTGAGGTCCGCTTCTACATTGAGTTTGTTTCTATACTTTAATTTCACGCACCGAAAAAGCCTGTATACATAAATATGTTGTGCAGAACGGAATCAAATATTGGAGGGCTTCATTTGCAAGTCCAAGGTAATCGGATCTGAGAAATAACCAAAAGTTTGTGAGTTCATTTTTGTTGAATTGTAGTTTCAAAGACGTATCGCATGATAATTCCACGAGAATATCTTGTTCAAGTATAGATTGTTAATGTCAAAATTGTTTCGCGGACCCCCAGGAGTCCGCGAACCACAGTTTAAGAATCTATGAACTATGGAATTCAAATTAAATTAGCAAAATCAGCTTTATTGCCATTGAAATCTTTGGCTTTCCTGATGATTTCCGCTTTTTCCAGTAAAGAAAATCACTTTCTTTTTGACGCCATATTTTTACTGTCTAAACCTAACGAAAATTCTCTAACGATTGCTATCGGCTCCGTTCTACTACAGAGAGCAGAGCAGATGCAATATCCGATCAGGTAAAAAGATATTGGCCAGCGGGATCTACTAGTCTGTCCCTTGTCTTGCGGTGGTCTTCCTTCTTTTTACACAAAGAGGGGAGGGATTTCAAATATTGCACCGGCAGTTGGCAAGAAAGGACAGAGAGGGGAGATTCCGAGTATTTCACGTTTTGAGAAGAGATATTTCTTTTTTTTTTTTCAATCACAATTTTTGACTATTTTAGGAAAATTCAATTGAGTTTTTCCCGCTGAAAGAGCGTTAAATGCGGGATTTTTTTTTTAATGATAACGCTAAATCTGGGATTTTTTAGCATTAAAAGTATAGGAAATAAATTGGAACTAATGAAAAATGACGTTATAAGCGGGAAATCGTTAAATACGGGTTACATTAAATTGGGGTTTCACTGTATATATATATAATATTAATATATATATATATATATATATATATATATATATATATATATATATATATATATACAGTAGAACCCCGATTTTACGTTGTCTGTTTCGTACGTAATTTTCTGCTGGTCCGTGAAAATTGCCTATACTATGCTTAGATTATGTTTTAACCCCGATTTTACGTTTTCCCGTTTCGTACGTTTTTTACCGCTTGTCCCATGAAAAACGTAAAATCGGGGTTCCACTGTGTATATATATATATATATGTGTGTGTGTGTGTGTGTGTGTGTGTGTTTGTATATATATATGTGTGGAAGGGAAAAATCTGTCATAGCTGCAATGTCTTCCAAATTCCCAAAATACCTCTGGAGGTGCGGGGTCAAGTGTTCCAGTCTGGTCACTTGACTTGGTTCAAAATTACGGAACCGATGTTCTTCAACGTCAAGTCATTCTTCAGCCCCTTCGCCAAGGACCAAGGTCCTTTGGACTTGGTGTATAGGCTTTCCTACACCAAGGGGATGAATTATTTAAGGGGACTCACAACACTTAAGTCGAGGAAATAAGACATATTTTCATACTTTCTGACTTTTTGTAACTATTTCAATTTACTCCCAATTTTTCCAATTATAATGTATATGATAAAGTGATATATTTATTTCAATAAACAAATTTTCAACTCTCAAAATAATTTTAAATAATTTTTTTAAATGCTTTAGATATACTTTGTTTTTTAAGTATTTTTATTGTATAATGGTTTGCGCGCAGAATTATGAAATTAATTTTACACTTAAATGTATAATTCCTGTTTTATATTTAAAATAAATAATTCAAAATACAATTGAACTAAAACATTCAACATTAATTTCTTTTTTCAATTTTTTTAAAACTGCTCAAAATAACTTAAAATTTTCTTAAATTTTTACATTAATTTACCCCTGAAAAAAAATAAAATGTGCAGTGATAAAAATTTCATGGAATTATGTTTGATAGTTTTTGAGATATCAGTTGCGGAATGATGCAAAATTACATTTTGAGGAAATTGAGTTTAAAATTTTTCATGCGTTAAACTTGATCAGTAATTAAATATTTAGAATGCCAATATCACGGGAACTAAGCGGAATATTTTCATGCGGTTTGCTTTATTTTGTTCAGAAATGATCAGGCTTTAACAGATAATTTTTTCAAAAAATCGAATGTTTTAAACATTTAAGAGTAGTGAGTGCCCTTAAAGTGAATGAATTATTTAAAGTAAGTGAATAAAATGAAAGGAGAATTTTAAAACAGATGCAGCAGGGAGAGGTTAATCCGGATATATATATATATATATATCTCCAGTCTCCCGTGAACGAACTGGGAGTCTCCAAAATCGAATAAAGATCGGAATTCGTCGATCATTTTAAAGATCCGTTCGTCGTAGCTAATAGCTCTGTGTTGATTTACCCCTTTGTAGTGTGTTTCTGTTTAATTACTTCATTACAAACGGTTTTAACAAGTCAAAATTTATGCATGTATTATACTCTGTTATCGGGATTCATATTCCGTTCCCTAAATAAACAAAATTTGTTTATAACGTGCAAGCAGAAATTAGTATAGATATCAGTTCAGTGATCCATTTTTTAGAAACATTTTGGCTTTTATATTATTTTATTATACATTTGGCCTGATCACATAGCAATCTATATATATAAAACAGTTCCGTAACTGACTGAGAGACAACTCACAGACCAAACCGCTGGACCTAAAGGGCTGGCATTTTGCATGGTGATTCTTCTTATAGTGTATGGCTGCACTAAGAAAGATTTTTGAAAATTCTAATTAGTTTTTTTAAAATTAAATTTTTAAGTTGTTTTAGTAACTTTTTTTAAGTTTGCATTTAAAATAATAATTTGAGGGCTATGAAATTTATATCACGAGAATGATCCTAAAAATTCCTCTAAAATGAAATCTTTTTCGAATCTTTACCTCCGTTTCCTGATTTTTGGTGAAATTTTAAAGATTCATTTTTAGAATTTAATTTATTAAATGCCGATCACGTGATTTCTTTTTCTGGTACTTTACATTAATTTATCGTCACGTGCATAACAACGAAACAGACAAAAAAATATTTTTTGTCTTGCTGATTGGACGATTGGACATTATCCCCAAAAATATGCAGTAAAAGAAATGTTCCTCAAACTGTACTATTTTAAGCGTGCTATATTCTTTAGTATGTTCTATTAGATTTAATTTGAATATTTTCTTCCACATTATTTTGTCTATGAAAATATCCGTTACGATTTTTTTACAAATATATTTTTTCGTTTTTTTTTTTTTTTTTTACATCAATTACATACATTGATCGTTGTATTTATTATACATATATTTATACATATTTTTGGCATGAATTGCATACATTGACCGTTGTATTTAATTTGAATGTACTCCGTAGCGAAGTACGGGTTTTCAGCAGGGCCCGATTATGAACGCTGGGGGCTCCGGGGCATATGCTATTTGGGGGCCCCCCTTACGGACATTTATAAAAATACATACTATTAGAAGTACTAGGTGCATACACCAAGGGGGTTTTGGGGCCCCCCTAGTATCAGGGGGCCCTGGGCAAAGTCTCGATTTGCCCATGCGATAAAAAGGTCCTGGTTTTCAGATAGTATACGTATAGAGTCCTATCGACAAGGTACTATGTACAGATACAAATGTACCAGTACAAATGTACTGAGACCAGTACATTTGTACTGGTCTCAGGAGTTGATCCCTGGAAGACCAGTCCTTCGAGAAGGGTTCATTTTTGACGAGGGAAGGAAGGTGACAGAAAGTGGGGGGTCAACGGGATGTCATCCCCTTCCTTTGGCCAAAGGCCAGTATGTGGCGAGGAGGGGATTGACGTCAAACGGCATTTTCTCCGATGATCAGCTTTCAAGGTTGACCAACAGGTGTGTAACCAACAGGTTTCTATCTATTGTTGATGGTTTTTCTATCCAAAGAAAAGGAAGTAACGGGGTGAAATACGCATCTGCTGCTAATAGTTGAATGGAAATTTTCAACTGTATGCTAATTGGAATATTATTCGCTAGGATTTTCTATACAGTCTAAAATTTGTAAATGTTGATTTCTTATGTATACTTTCCATGTTTAAAACTTGCAACTTAAGGTGGCAATAGACTTTCAAAATTGTGAAATTTGTCCAAAAATTCGATTTTTTTTATTTTATTGAATTGTGAAACTACGGACGAGTAGGAATGTGTTCCAAAAGAATTTTTGATTTCTGCGATTACTTTCCTAGTTATAGGCATTTGTATTTAATTTAGATATTAAATGGTTTCTAATAGCAATAACTTTAATTTTTTTTTCTCAAAATAAAAATTTTCGTGTCATACGAATATTCAAACTGCTCCGGGCGAATTTCTAATGATCGTATTGCTTTGAGATTTAAGTTTTATATACTGTATATCAAATAAATCTTATTGAAAATAATTATGCTTCGTAGCTCAGAATTTATAAATTTTGTACTCGAAAAGTTGATTTAGAAGTATTTTGCGTCATAAAACGGGTGTTTTCACTATTATTATTTTTTTCTTTATATATTTTTAATGGATGCTTAAAATAAGAAATAAGTTTCGTTGTTAGTTCTATAAGGCATCCTGTACATAAAAATTACCATATTATATTCAAAAGAAAAGCGCATGGGACATTTTTAGTGAGGCGAATTTTTGTTATAATTAATAATTAATAATTCATAAATTATTAATATTTCATCATTAAATTTTAACCACTTTTACATATCTATGGTACCAATGGTATCTATGGTAGGCAAGGCACCAATCATTGACGACTACACAGATCGGACAAAAGAAACCTTTTATTTGGATTACACATTTTCCACATGGGTGCCATCACAGGCCGTTCGAAGAGCTGTTTTTTGTGCGTGCATAACTCATCCGTTTCTTGTGATACACCTACCGTTCCGACGCTTTTTATGGTTTTTGCATGCGCTGAGCATTTTGCGACGGTTAAAAGTGGGCGTTGCCATTCGAAAATTCCGAGTTTCTGTACCTATAACCGTAACCGTGAGCGCCACTTGGTTGCCGTTCACGGAATCCCGAGCTAATACCTCTGAATAACTATATCTGAAATCTCATCTGGATACAGCCGCTAGAGGTCCATATATCGGCAAAGTTTTTTCTATGACCACCCTGTATTTTAAGTTGGGATATAAAATAGTAAAAACAAATATCATTTTGGTAAAAATTTCATAACATTTTAAAACAGTTCGACTCGATATGTTTTGATTATCTTTCCATATCTTTCCATAAGTACAGGTATGTAACAAAAAGGATGACTAGCTAAAGAAAAAACACCCAGCCATCATTAAACTTGGGTAATACTTATTCATTATCCTATCGTCCATTAGGGGGCGTCCATTAATTACGTGAGGCGATTTTTCGACCCTCTTCCCCCCTGGTGAGATATCGTGAGATTTGGCTCAATCCCCCTCCCCCCCAATCTCAAGTGAGATTTTTCAAAATGTGCATTTTTAGTGTAAATACGTTAATCTGTGCTTGATTGAGTTGAATTTATTTAAAAAAACATAATTTGCTTAATTATTTTTATTTAAGACTAGTTAAGACTAGTATTTAAGACTACTAAAAACGTAGTCTAGAATCACTGTGAGAGAAAATCGAACAATAAAATACTTAAATAGAAACTACTAAAATTCGTAAAAGAATATTCATTCTAATTCAGTGGACGGGGACTCATGTGTGGTCTCGAGAGTGACTACTGGAACTATTGTGTAGGATTTAGCCATATTTTAGTGTAGAAACATGTTTTACTTAATATAACCCAGTTTTCTCGCAATTATACACTGTTTCTTGCGGGGAAAAAAAAAATTACGTGATATATGCCGAGACCCCCCTCTCCCCCACGTGAGACTGGGTGAGATTCGGCTCGACTCCCCCCCCCCTAAAAGCCTCACGTAATTAATGGACGCCCCCTTAAACGGACGTTCCATACTCAGTGGTTCAAAGAAAAAGAATAGAGCCCTTTACACGTACGCTCTTTCCCGCGTGAAACCACAATCCCCCGCGATTGAGTGCACGTGTGAAGGTGTCGGAGAGGAAGGGAAAGCTGCTTTGGAGCGTACTGCAAGTTTTCCCGCGCGCAATCCCGTACGCTCCAAGCACTCGCGAAAGAGCGTACGTGTAAAAGGCGCTATTACCGAACACTGATAGAAATTACATAAGACAAAGCAAAGCCGTAAATATATCAAAACATAGACGACTAACGCCCTCTACACTTGAAAAACACAACTAATTTCCGTCACACGGTACTTGTAGAAGGATTCAGTGAATACCTACAGCTTAGCCTATAGGTCAAAACAGAGTGAGTAATATGTCAAACACTGTTGCCAAAATGCCTTTAAAATATATCGAAAGCTTTTAAAATGATGAGCTATCTCGTTTACAAAAGTGACTGAAAAAGGAGTTTTCTAGAAAATGCATTGATAGAGGCTACATCCGGTCTATCAAATGAGCCATCAATTTTTGTCCAATGAGCGTACGAATCAAAATAAAGCAGTTTTAGAATCCTATAATTACAAGATAAAAAGAACTTTTTATACACCATGTTTTTAAATTTTCTGTTGAATCTTATAAACTTGACAATTCTATGTATTAATAAATACTTTTTAAAAATTTTTTGATGAATTGAAAGAAAATGAAGTTCATTGGAAGTTAACTTGTGTTTAACTTTTCGTTCCCGTCCCAGCCGATAGAGGGCTGCACCAGTCTACAAAACAAAGTTAACTGAGAATGAAATCAATCCTGCTTAAAGATGGCTAAAAGTATTAAAAGAATGAATCGTCATCGTGTTCTGAACTATTCTAAAAGTTTCAAATGTCTAGCTAGTCGGGAAGTTAGTTAAAAATCGATTTCAAGATTTGTACCTGACAAACAAACAAACACACAAACAAAAAAGAAAGCGAGTTAATAAAACATGGTAAAAATTTAAAAATTGGCCGAGATCCACTGTTTGTTAAAGCAAACACGGGTCTGAATTTTATCCAGGAATTCTGAAACTCCTTCAAGTTAGTCCCTCAAGTTAGTTCTGTGTATAGTAAAATTGCAAGTAACATATTGCAGGGTTATAAGTGTAAAAATATGTTGATCACTTGGAAACGGAAAATCAGAGGATGCGATATTTTTCTGAAAGCTTAAATAGTCAGAACCACCATAATTTTCTTAATACCCAAAGGGCGATCAATCCTTTACACACACAAACACACACATATATATACAGTGGAACCCGATTTTACGTTTTTCATGGGACCAACGGTAAAAGACGTACGAAACGGGAAAACGTAAAATCGGGGTTAAAACATAATCTAAGCATAGTATAGGCAATTTTCACGGACCAGCAGAAAATGACGTACGAAACGGACAACGTAAAATCGGGGTTCTACTGCATATATGTGTGTGTGTGTGTCTGTGTATAGTAAAATATTTGTTAGAGTTTGAAGAGAAGTGGAACTTTTTATTATTGTTGTTATTTGCTTAATTTGGGGATTGGGGATTCTGAAATTAATTTTGAACAGCACCATAAAAAATTATTTTTTTCCGGGGTCAAATCGAAGCAAATTTGAAAAGGAAATCGGAAAGTTTCAGTACATTGTCCCACGACGGATAAAATAGGGCATTTTAAACGGAAAGCTGTCTCACTTTTCAAAGATGCGCATCAGGACATTTGCTATCATATATATATATGTATGTATGTATATACACTGCTCAAAACAATTAGGGGAGCACATGGTTTTAACGAAATTGCGCAAATACTTACACCGATAAGTAACATAAAATAAGTCATCCATAATTTAAAGCCTAGCAGGAAACAGAAGAAGAAAACTTCATATGCAAATCAAAGTTCATGACGTTAAAAACCAGAAAAAGAACATAAGGGCGGAAATCGGGATGTTGCAGAAACGCCTGTTTCACTGCCTTAACTGTGAAATTCGATTGCTCAGTTTATCCTTATCAGCTCCTTATATCACTTTTTCTCAAAAAGGTGATATAAGGAGATTGATATGCGTGTACTATCCATTTTATGCCAATACGTGGCTGTCTCGTACGGTTTTCTTAACTTCTTTGCTTGCTCCCCAAATTTTTTTGAGCAGTGTATATACACATACATATATACAGTGCTAGATTTCTAGAAATAGAGGTGCCTGAACGGTGTGGGGGGTATCCCAAATTATTCATAAAGAGAGGTACCGGAACGCCGTTCCGGTGCGTTCCGCCTCAAATCTAGCCCTGCATATGTATATATATATATATATACGTGTGTGTGTTTGTTTATACGTGTTCTAGCGACTATTTTTTGTACGTGCATAATGCGTCCGTTTTGTGTGATACATATACCGTTCCAACGCTGTTTGGGATTTTCGCACGCCCTGAGCATTTTGCGACGGTAAAAAGTGAGCGTTGTCATTCGAAAATTTCGAGTTTCTGTACCTATAACCGTAACCGTGAGCGCCACTTGGTTGCCGTTCACAGAATCCCGAGCTCATACCTCTGAATACATATATCTGAAATCTCATCTCGACTGGTTGAACGGAACAACCGCTAGAGGTCCATATATCGGCAAAGTTATTACCACGTTTTTATTAACATGTTTTCTTGTTTGTTTGTGTGTGTGTGTGTGTGTTTGTCCGGTACAAAACTTGCAATCGATTTTTAACTAACTTCACGACTAGCTAGACATTTGAAACTTTTAGAATAGCTCACAACACGATGACAATGCATTATTTTAATACTTTTAGCCATCTTTATTCCATATTTTAAAATCCATTGCGCAAAAATCAGAGTAGCGTCTGCAGGCAAAAGTAACTGCGCTACGGGCGCCATCTATTAACGTAATAGTGGACCTATTAACGTAATAGCGAAACTCGGGTAATGTGTTTATATATGTTATTCAATAAATAAATGTTTGAAAATTAATTATAATTGCTCTTTTTATTACGCATTTAATCATTTTCTTTCAATTTGATGGGATAATTCAACCAAAAAATTTTAAAGAAGTATTTATTAATACATAGAATTGTCAAGTTTATAGGATTCTACATAAAATTTAAAAACATGGTTTATATAAAGTCTTTTTATGTTGTAACTAGCTGAAACCCGCACTTCGCTACGGAGTACATTCAAATTAAATACAACGGTCAATGTATGCAATTAATGCCAATATATATCTATACTTATATATAAAGAGAGAGCGATTTTGTACGTGGAGGGTAATCTTCAGAACCACTGTACCTATTTGAAAAATTCTTTCACTGTTTGAAAGGTACAGTATTCCAGATGGACATAGGCTATATATTATGTATATCTAATCAGTAGAAATAAAGTTAGGGGCTTAATCCTAACAATCTACATTGTTACCGCTACTGTCCTCTATCGCTTTTTGTGCCGAAGTCATCAACGATCCTTAGCGTGGTGCTATCGCGGTGGGCTTCTGTTCTGACGCTAGCGGTTCGAACCTAACCGTTCTCCTGCACGCTTTTTTCTTTTAAAAAATTTATTTTAATTATTAACTAACATAAAATTAATTTAAGGTATTATTTAGGTTATTATTAAGGTAAAAAAAGATTTACAATTTTTTGGCTATCAACTGGAAATTTATTGGTATAATATTTTGTTCAACCCGGACATAGTCGGGACGGGCCGCTAGTATATATATATATATATATATATTTATAATAAATACGACGATCAATGTATACAATTGATGTAAAAAAATATATATATATTTTTAAATTTTTTTTTTTGTTGGATAATATCCAATCGTCTGCCGCATTAGAAAGAAAAATTTTTTTTTGTCTATTTAGTTGTTACGCACGTGACGATAAATTTATTTAAAGTACCAGAAAGAGAAATCACGTGATTAGCATTTAATAAATTAAATTCTAAAAATGAATCTTTAAAAATTCCCCAAAAATCAGAAAATCGAGGTAAAGACTCGAAAAAGGTTTCATTTTTAAGGAATTATTATGATCCTTCTCGTGATATAAATTTTATAACTCTCAAATTATAATTTTAAATGCAAACTTAAAAAAAGTTACAAAAACAGCTTAAAAATTTAATTTTAAAAAATCCAAGAAGAATTTTTCAAAAATCTTTCTTAGTGCACCCTTACACCATAAGAAGAATCGCCATTCAAAATGTCAGCCCTTTAGGTCCAGCGGTTTGCTCTGTGCGTTGTATGTCAGTGAGTGAGTCAGTTACGGAACTGTCTTATATATATACTAGCTGAAAACCCGCGCTTCGCTACGGAGTACATTGAAATTAAATACAACGGTCAATGCATGCAATTAATTCAAAAAAAAAAAAATATATATATATATATATTTACTAGCTGTACCCGTCCCGGCGTTGCTCGGGTAATGTAATTACCAAATTTTAGTAGCCTTAACCCTTTGTTAATGGGCGTCGCTGTCATCCTTTTCCTCACCACGATACATTATTTTACCCATATAAATTTAATCCTTTCTGGCACATTTTGGCAAAATTTTTGACATAGGATTACTTAAAACGTACAAATTCCTGTTCAATAAAATAAAATTATTAAACAAATCATAACTACTAAACAAATGAAGTCATTGTTTAAATTCCTCACACATTTTTTCAAACAACAAAACGCAAGTTATATGAGAATAAATAACTGTTGCCCAAAAAAATACGGCATTAGGAAATTGGATTTTTTAATCGAATATCACTGCAATAAAAATCGATTTCCTTGAAAGCGAATACGTCTCATCCTCCACATGCTGAAATTCTTTGAAATCTTCATAGATTTTTTCCACAAACACACTACAAATTATATGATATTAACTAAGTGTTGGACAAAAAAAATACGGCATTACTAAATGCGATTTTTTAATCGATTTTCACTGCAATAGTAATCGATTTCCTTTAACCACCCAATCCCTCATAGAAAACAAACGCCCCAACACATCACGTGCTTGACGTCGAAAAAGACACGCTCTTTTTCCCCCGCTTTACCTTCGTCCGGAAATGAAGAACGAAATCTCCAAAATGAGATTTCTCGCAAGAGTTTCCGAATCATAAAATAAATTATTAAAAAATAACTACAATTTGTAGATTAATTTTGGTTCTGGCTTTCGAAACTGTGATGTCTAGGGTCTCTGAGATAAAAATTTCGTAAAAATGTAACGACATTTACGTATCGATTCGACAATTTGGAAAAAAGGGTCGCGGCCAAAATCGCATTTGTCCCCGAAAAATGGGTGCGTACAGGCGATCGAAAAAAAATCACAATTAATCGATAAATTAAGACAGACAATTTTAATTGTGATTTCCGTATAGTGTCATATTCCCGTATAGGCTCGTCCGAAGAAAAAAAATTTTGGACGGATACGTTAGGAT
>OU015490.1:14253494-14268494 GCA_907164885.2 Dolomedes plantarius
ACTAATTTCTCCGTCGTTTCTTTTAAAACACCTCTTTTCTTTGAAATTATCGTCGGTTCCATAGGGACAGAATTCTTCACGGCCTGCATAATCCGATCTTTATCATTTATCAGAGTGTGTTTATGCAGTATACACTCAATGTCTATAATTTACATGTTTTTATTAACTCGCTTTCTTGTTTGCCTGTGTGTTTGTCCAGTACAAATCTTGCAATCGATTTTTAACTAACTTCCCGACTAGCTAGACATTTGAAACTTTCAGAATAGCTCAGAACACGACGACGATGTATTCTTTTGATACTTTTACCATCTTTAAGCAGCATTGATTTCATTTTCGGTTAACTTTGTTTTGTAGACTGGTGCAGCCCTCTATCGGCCAGAACGGGAACAAAAAGTTTAAACGCAAGTTAACTCCCAATTAACTTCATTTTCATTCAAGTAGATGGGATAATTCATCTAAAAAATTTTAAAAAAGTATTTATTAATACATAGAATTGTCAAGTTTAAATGATTCAACCGAAAATTTAAAAACATGGTATAAAAAAAGTTATTTTTATCTTGTAATTATTTTATTTCTTATTTCATGTCGTTTAATAATTTCAACTTTAGTTTCCATAGTAATAACGCATATCTTTTTATATAAATATATATGCTTATGGTCTATTCCTTTTTACATTTTTCGGACATATTTTCTTATGGGTTTTATGTTGTAAATTGTATCGAAAACTTTCTTAAGAACTGCCAGCAAAACACACGACCGTTCGCCGTCAAATGTCGCCACTGTTGGCGCGAAACACACGTCCAGGGCTGCCATTCTTTCGTATCGGCAACGTCGCAGAACTGTAAATGCGCGAAACGACAGACGTCTATCAGTTCTCAAAAAAATTGAAAATTTCAACCGCCTATCTACGAATCCGCGTTACTCAAGGACTTACTGTACATACATATACATATATATATATATATATATATATATATACACACACACTCATGGACAAAAAAATTAGCGCACCAAGAAGGAGTCGTCAAAATGAAACGAAATTTTACATACGTAATGACTACTTTGATGTAAGTAAATGATAAGAAAATCAAAGAAAAAGGATAATTTATTTCAGAGAAAAAGCTAAAAGAACAGAGGAGTTAATACTCCGTTGGACCCCCCTCTAGCGCGAATGCACGATGCGATACGATCGGGCATTGAGTCATACAAGTTCTGTATGATGCCTTGAGACATTTCGTTCCATATTTGCTGTAACCTTGCCTCTAGTTCGTTCAAACTCGTGGGATGCCCTGCTCGTCGTCCCAAACGATCCCAGATATGCTCGATTGGAGACAAATCTGGGGATCGGGCAGGCCAAGGAAGGGTAGTAACAGTGCGGAGACACTCTTGTGACACCCTTGCCGTATGAGGCCGAGCATTGTCTTGTTGAAAAATGGCTCCTGGGAGCCGTTGCATGAGTGGCAACACATGTGGTTGCAGGATTTCATGAACATACCTCTGGGCTGTCATGAAATGGATGGTATGGTGCCACGGAACAATACTAGGGGTGACCGTGTATTGTATGCAATGGCACCCCATACCATCACACCAGCTGTGGGAGCGAAGTGTCGCTGTACAGCAAAGGCAGGATTGAAGCGTTCACCACGGGCTCTCCACACACGAACACGATTGTCATCACTGCCGAGATTGAATCTGGATTCGTCGCTAAAGACGACCTTGTTCCATTCCGCTGCAGTCCAGTTTCCTCGTGCGCGGCAAAACTCCAAACGAAGGCGTCGATGGGTGGGCGTCAAGGGCAGCACACGTAATGGGCGCCGCGATACCAACTGTCCTTCAGCCAGGCGCCTTCGTATGGTTTGAGAAGACACAGAGGCCCCTAGTGAAGGTGCTACCTGTGCCTGGATGGCGGCCGATGAAGCAGTTGGCTGTACGCGTGCATTTCTTACGATGTGGCGGTCTTCTCGACGACTGGTCTGTCGAGGGCGTCCTGATCCTGGTCTTCGTGTACATGACATCTCTCGGGTCCACTGGTCACAACACCTCCTCACAACACAATCAGAGCGGCCTAATTGACGAGCTACTCGCCTAGCTGACCACCCAGCTTCCATCATCCCGACGATTCTCCCCCTCTCAAACTGCGACAACTGCTTATATTGTCTTCGAACACGGCGTAATGGCATGTCTATCTCAGCTCTTCCTTTGTAAATGATTCAGCACGCTCAAACAAGCTTTGGTTACCTGTTTTATACTCCCCAGAGTACGATGTTCAACGCCCTCTACCGGCTATACATAATGCGCAATCACTCTGCATTTCTAATCATTTGTATATCTCCCCGACATGTACCTTCATTGCAAGTTTCGTTACGATTCCGCAATTATTTCTTGGTGCGCTAATATATATATATATATATATATATATATATATATATATACAGGTGGTTATCAAAATAATGGAAACACATATCAATATTAGTGGTGTATATGAAAGTGCTTCGCATTTCTTAAAAAACAAGTCTAAAGACCAGTATTTTCCAGTAGAATATAAAAGATATATTATATAAAAATAGAGTATAAAAAAATACTCTATATAGAATAGTGTATACATTATTCTACTGTAATTTAGCAGTAATGAAACTAAGGGCATGAGGCTCTTTGAGGGATAGCGTAAGATGTCAAACCTTGTAGACCGTGCAGAGAGGGCAAATTGACTAATTGGAGTATCTATTACAACATCCCCCATGGGTTTGAGTGTTTACTGGGCTATGATAACGGAAGTCATGATAGCATACTGAGTGCTCGGAAAGACATCCTTTGCCAAACAGAATAGTGGACGAAAGGGAAAGCTGAGTGAAAGAGACTGACGGATGTTGAAGCGGACTGTGACACAATAAAAAAGAAAGACAACTGTAGCCAAAGTGACCGCAGAGCTCCATCTGAATCTGCAGGCTCCAGTACCAGTCTTTACAGGTAAGAGAAAACTTCACAAACAAAACATTTACGGCAGAGTAGTAATTCCCAAGCCACTTGCTACAGATGTGAAAACAAACCGTCCTATACAGTGGTGCCACGAGCACAAATCCTGGTCGTGTGATACGTCGAAATACGACATTTGGTTAGGCGAATCATTGTTCACTTTGTCCCCCGCAACAAGACGTGCGTATGTCTGAAGAACACCTACACAAGCGTATGATCATGCTTGTCTCGTGCCAGCTGTCAAACGTGGAGAGGGAATTTCTCAGGGTTTCGGCGGCCATCTCGTGGTTTTCAAAAGGGATCTATTGTAACCCGGAAAGGGAAATTGACTGGGAAGGACTATGTCGAATTTTTAGCCGGACAGATCCCTTCTATGGTGCAAAAATTTTTCCTTCAGAGATGGCGTTCTCCATGATGTTAATGGTCCTATCCATACAGCTAGACGCGTAAGGTCGTAGTTTCAGGAACATAAAAACCAAGTCAAACATCTTATCTGGCCGGCACAGTCCCTAAACCTCAATATCATCGAATTGCTGTGGTCTGTTTTAGAGAACAGAGTCAGGAATCGATATCCAGCAACAGCATCTCTACAGGAACATTGACGATTTATCCATAAAGAATGGTGTTGTATATTAATTCAATTGGTTTGTATTTCTGAATGTAGATGGCGACACAGAGTCTGTGTTCGTTTTGATGATGTGTAAATTTTGTGAAGTCAGTATGAGCTCTACCTGCCATATTGAGTGTGTGCCTTGAGGTTCAACGAGATTGAGTGTGATTTAACTAGAGGTGAACGCTGGTTGTTCATATTCTAGTGTATTGAGTGTTGTAGCGCAGAAAGTTTTAAAGTTTAAGAGTTATTAAAGTTTCGTTCGTTTTAGTGAGGTTGTTTATTAACCAAGATAGTACAGTCAACTTGTGTTACCACAACGTTCCGAACCAGCTAAGAAATATTCATTGGTCAAGTCGGCCGGAGATATATTGCGTGGAATTTAGAATTGTGTTTTGTGTTTTCAAGTATTTAAGTTGAGCGTCAGCATCAAAGTTTGTGATTCATCTACCTTTAATGGTGCTATTATTTGTGCAATCAACTCATTTTCAAGAGTGAATTTCATTTGTTTTTGGATTACGCCACGTAAGCAGTTGTTCGTGAATCATCATATAGGGTGAGTGACTTATTTGACTTATATCCTGCTTGTTTGAAAATGGAGAAGCTTAGGGTAACTAAAAAGGTTTTGAAATCTGGTTTAACGAGACTAGCGTCAAAAATTGAAAGTTCCGATAATTCTACAGACGCGCTGTATTATAAACCTAAATTGCTAGAGTTGGAGGTTAAGATGTCTGAACTTTTCCAGTCAATTTTTGAAAATTGTAAAGAGGAAGAATTGGATGAATTTATTAAAGAACAGGAGGAAGTTCGTGATGTTATTGATAGACTTAATTTGTTATTTATCAAAGGAATTAAAGCTGATTCCAATACTTCACAATCTGCACAAAAGGAAAAAATCAATGTTAGACTTCCAGAGATTCCGGTTCCACATTTTAGTGGAGGAAATCCAGTTGAGTGGTTGAGCTTTAAGGATTTATTTTCGGCCTATGTCACTCAAAACGAGGCACTCTCGCCAGCTCAGAAATTACAATATCTGAAGGGTGCATTGAAGGGTGATGCCCTGCGAGTTGTGAATACGCTTTCTATTACAAATGCGAATTTTGATATAGCCTGGTCTCTTTTGGAGGAACGGTACGCGAATAAGAGGGAGCTGGTGTTTACAATAATTAAACAGTTTATGAACTTGCCATCTGTAAATAATGAATCTGAAAACCAACTATTGAATTTAATTGATTCTACAAGAGAATGCATTCGCTCCCTTGAGAGTTTACATATAGTTGTTAAGGGGTTTGCAGAAACTCTGTTCGTGTATATTGTTCAACAAAAATTGGATGCAGCAACACGAGGATGGTGGGAGAGAAAGTTAGAGGATGATAGTCTTCCAAAGCTGGAACAGTTGTTGAGTTTTTTGAAATTTCATGCGGGTACGCTACAGCCGAGTAGAGTACAAAACAAAAGGTCAATCCAGTCAAGGGTTTCAGCAATTTCTTCTGAATGCACGAGTCCTCTCTGCGCATTCTGCAATGTTAATGATCATTCTATCAATAAGTGTCAAAATTTTCTGAGATTAAGTGTTCAAAAGCGTGTTGAATTTGTGAAGGCAAACAAACTGTGTTTTAATTGCATGCAAAAACACAGAGTTGAAAATTGTAAAAGCAGCTACACATGTCGAAGGTGCTTCAAGAAACACCATACAGTTTTATGTTTTAGGAAGCATTCTGAAAAGCATCCCAGCGTTGATAGCTCATTTTCAGTTAACGCTCCAGTTTTTGTGCCTCAAAGTGTTCCTTCAAATAGTGCTTCTATAGCCAACGAGTCAGCTAATCAAAAATGTACAACTAATATAGCATCTTGCGTATCTGATTTCAATATGCCCACCCAGGTTCTTTTGTGTACTGCTCTAGTGAATGTTAGGGATTCGAGTGGTGATTGTCAAGAGTGTCGAGTACTGCTGGATCCTGGTAGTCAGGCCTCATTTATTTCTGAAGCATGTATAACTAGATTGGGGCTACCTAGAAAACGAGCTAAGATTCAAATTTCGTGTCTGGGTACAACCAGTTCTTGTTCGAATGGTTCGTCTGATATTGTGTTTACGCCTCATTTCAGTTCGAGCCCTGTGTTTAAGACCTCTGTGTATGTCTTAAATAAAATCATTGGTGAGCTTCCACATTTTGATCTAGACAAAAAGTATGAGGAGTTATTCAGTGACTTGGTTTTGGCAGATCCGACTTTTTTTAAAATGGGCCCTGTTGACCTTCTTTTGGGAGTCAATATTTCTTTACCCATTCTTCTGGGTCAGACAATCAACCTTGGTGACGGTATGCCTTTTGCTGTGAAATCACAGTTGGGATGGATTGTTTCGGGCAGTGTTCCATTCCCTTCTAGCAGCTATCCAACCATTCATGTGAATAACATTCAAGTTGACTTGGATAAATTGGTGTCCAACTTCTGGAAATTGGATTCAGTTCCAGTTGCAAGCAAGTTAACTGAGGCTGAGCAGTCTTGTGAGGATTTTTTCGTCACTACTCATTACAGAGACCAGAGTGGTAAATATGTAGTTAGGTTACCATTTCACACGTCACCTACTGAATTGGGCGAGTCGAGACAAATGGCTCTGAGGCGTTTCTACAGGCTGGAGAGAACCCTTTCTTCCAAACCGGACATCTATGATCAGTATAGACATTTCATGAAGGAGTATTTGGATCTGGGCCACATGGAAGAGTTGTCTGATGTCGAGAACACTGACTTGAGTTACTACTTACCACATCATTGTGTTCTGAGGCCGTCCAGCACAACTTCAAAATTGAGAGTGGTATTTGATGCATCTGCTAAAACTTCTTCTGGTCTATCTTTGAATGACCTTCTGATGACGGGACCTAGAGTTCAGAGTGAGTTGTTTCCTATTCTTCTTCGTTTTAGAACCTTTCCAATTGCACTCTGTGCTGATATTGAGAAGATGTTCCGCCAAATTAAGGTTCACCCTGCTGACACTGATCTTCAGAGAATCATTTGGCGTGATTGCCCTCAACGACCCCTTTCCACGTTCAAGTTAACAACAGTCACTTATGGAATGGCTTGTTCTCCTTATTTGTCGACTAGAGCTTTGAGACAGCTTGCCCTTGATGAGTGTGACACTTTCCCTTTGGCTTCTGCTAGTACTCTGAGAGACTTTTACGTGGATGATCTCCTAGCGGGATCGAATTCTGTGAAAGATGCCAGGGAGCTTGTGAAGCAGATGCTTAAGATGATGGAAAGGGGCGGCTTCAGGCTGAGAAAGTGGATTTCAAATTGTCCTTCTGTACTTGATAGTGTTCCTGAGATAGCTTTGGAACCTAATTCTCAAGTGAAAATCGATAGTGGCAGCGATGTTAGAGTTCTGGGAATCGTGTGGTGTCCAATTACTGACATGTTCAAATTTTCAGTTGCCATTTGTGATCATAAGGAATGTACCAAGAGAACGATCCTTTCTGAAGTAGCAAAGATATTTGATCCATTAGGATGGCTTGCACCGTCAGTAATTTTTTCTAAGGTATTCCTACAAGAGCTCTGGCAACACAATTTGAATTGGGATGATCCAATCAGTGAGTCACTCCGATCTAGGTGGGATGAGTTCCATTCTCAACTGCCTCTTTTTGAGAACTTCCAGATCCCCAGATATGTACTATGTGATCAATACAATAATATTCAAGTTCATGCATTTTGTGATGCGTCTGAAAGGGCGTATTGTGCAGTCATTTATCTGAGATCAACTAACCCGAATTGTGAAGTTACTGTGTCTATTCTAACTGCAAAAACAAGAGTTGCTCCAATGAAAACTCAGTCGTTGCCAAGACTGGAACTGTGCTCTGCATTGCTACTTGCCACTCTTCTTGAATCTGTATTATCTGCGGTTGAGCTTCCAGTTAGCAGTGTTTATGCTTGGACTGATTCAAGGGTTGCTCTTGCTTGGATCTGTTCCGAGTCTCGTCGCTGGCTTCCCTTTGTAGCCAATCGTATTGCCAAAATACAAGAGGCTACTCAAGGTGTCAAGTGGAATCATGTGATTGGCAGCCAGAATCCAGCAGACTGTGCCACTCGTGGACTACTTCCTTCTGAGATGATCAATTGTGAGCTGTGGGTGAAGGGCCCTAAATGGCTCCAACAACCTAATTTCGAGTTTAGTGAATCTTCAGAGGAGTCATTTTTATTTAACGAATCTCATCTGAGAGAAGAGAAAAGGAATAGTGTTATATCACTTTCCTTGAGTAAGGATTTAGATCTTATTTCTAGGTTCTCTTCGTGGTCAAGATTATCTAGAGTGACCGCTTGGTGTTTTCGGTTCATGAGAAATTGTTCAAAAACTCCTAAGAAGAAAGCTGGGGTTCTTACATCTGAGGAGCTTGAGGCGGCAGCTTCACTCATAATTAAAATCGCACAATCAGAGGCATTTTCTGAAGAGCTTGCTTGTTTGCAGAAGGAAAGGCCCATAAAATCAAGGAGCAAAATTCTGTCTCTGAATCCCTTTCTTGATGATAAGGGTATCATAAGAGTTGGGGGTAGACTGGGAAACTCGAATCTTCCTCTGGATAAAAAGTATCCAGTCCTCCTTCCTAAAAAGCATCATGTGACAAGCTTGATTGTGAGGCATTACCATATCACACAGCTCCATGCTGCTCCACAGTTGTTACTTTATACCATCCGGCAGAAGTACTGGATTCCTTGTGGTAGGGATGTGGTACGTCAGTTCGTGAAAAAGTGTGTTAAGTGCTTTCGTGTGTCACCAGTACCAGCCAGGCAATTGTTGGGCGACTTACCATCAAACAGAGTTACTCCTTCAAGGGTGTTTAATACTACAGGAGTTGATTTTGCTGGCCCATTCTTGTGTCGAGAAAGGTCTGGCAGAGGACGTAAATTATTCAAGATCTATGTTTCAGTTTTTGTGTGTTTTGCTACAAAGGCAGTGCATTTAGAGGTAGTGAGTGACCTTTCATCAAGGGCATTTATTGCAGCTCTTAAACGGTTTATTGCAAGACGTGGTAAACCGAGTGAAATCTACAGTGATTGCGGAACCAATTTCAATGGTGCAGATCGAAAGCTCAAGAGGTCACTCAAAGCATTATTGTCAGCTACTGACGATGATGGCATTCCAACCTTCGCAGCTTCGGAGGGTATCAGGTGGTCTTTCAATCCTCCGTCAAGTCCTCATTTTGGCGGCCTCTGGGAAGCTGCCGTAAAATCTATGAAATTCCACCTCAAAAGAGTCATGGGAAATTCCTCGTTGACGTTGGAGGAGTTCTATACTCTGGTTGCTCAGGTGGAGGGCTGTCTCAATTCCAGACCCCTATGCCCTAGTTCTGATGATCCTGGTGATTTAACTGCCTTGACACCTGGGCATTTCCTTGTTGGCTCTCCTATAACTGCTATCCCTGAGCCAAATATGACAGATTCTTCTCTTTCATGTTCACGCCGCTTTGAACTTGTACAAAGGCTTCTTCAGCAATTTTGGAAGAGGTGGAACTTTGAGTATTTGAGTTGTCTACAACAGCGTCCTAAGTGGTGTTCTTCCTCTGCCAATCTCAGAATCGGTGACCTGGTGCTCATTAAAGATGATAATGTGCCTTTATTAAAATGGCAGTTAGGACGTATAGTGCAAGTTCATCCTGGAACTGATAACAAGGTGCGCGTGGCTACCTTAAAAACCAAGAGTGGCGAATTCAAAAGACCTGTAATAAAGTTGTGTAAATTACCTGTTGAATAGTGCCATGTATTTGTGATCAATTCAGATGTAATTGTTTCAATGTGCATTCATTTCGCGTTTTATGTGTATTTTTAAACTATCTTTGAGATATTTCAATGTAAATTTTCTTTTATTTGCTTCAGTTTTGAATCCCTTGTGGGCTTCAAGGCTGGGGGTATGTTGTATATTAATTCAATTGGTTTGTATTTCTGAATGTAGATGGCGACACAGAGTCTGTGTTCGTTTTGATGATGTGTAAATTTTGTGAAGTCAGTATGAGCTCTACCTGCCATATTGAGTGTGTGCCTTGAGGTTCAACGAGATTGAGTGTG
Source organism: Dolomedes plantarius (assembly GCA_907164885.2). Classification (NCBI taxonomy): domain Eukaryota; kingdom Metazoa; phylum Arthropoda; class Arachnida; order Araneae; family Dolomedidae; genus Dolomedes; species Dolomedes plantarius. The sequence continues at coordinate 14,263,126 of OU015490.1, forward strand.
ATTTAACTAGAGGTGAACGCTGGTTGTTCATATTCTAGTGTATTGAGTGTTGTAGCGCAGAAAGTTTTAAAGTTTAAGAGTTATTAAAGTTTCGTTCGTTTTAGTGAGGTTGTTTATTAACCAAGATAGTACAGTCAACTTGTGTTACCACAACGTTCCGAACCAGCTAAGAAATATTCAAATGGTATAATATTTCCTTAACCATTATTCATGACTTGCATGATTCAATACTTTAGTGAATTCAGGTGGTATTAAATGTCATAGATGGTCCTATGCCATATCTATACAGAATTTCATGTTACTCCGAAGTGTTTCCATTATTTTGATAACAACCTGTATATATATATATATATATATATATATATATATATATATATATATATATATATATATATATGTATATGTATATATGTATATATATATACATATATATATTATATATATATATGTATATATATATACATATATATATATTATATATATATATATATATATATATATATATATATATATATATTATATATATATACATATATATATTATATATATATATATTATATATATACATACATATATATATATATATATATATATATATATATATATATATCTGTATATATGTCTATATGTGTGTGTGTGTGTGAAAAACATTTTAAGTGATCTTTGTGTCGGGCTTACTCACACCAGTGCGTCTGAAGTGCATTTCGAATGAACTAACGACATTTTTCTTTCTCCCACACCAGGCGAAACGGACTCGGACGACGAAACGGACTTTGACTACAAAGGAGAGCAGAAAGACCTCGATAACCAAAGTAAGGATTTTAACCTCTTTCACTCATATCTCTGTATATATATATATATATATATATATATATATATATATATATATATATATATATATATATATATATATATATCCGTGTGTATGAATGTATGTGTATCTATCTATCTATGTATGTATGTATATCTCTCTATAGAAAAAAAAGTAAATATCGACACACCAAGGAGTTGTTCGATTGCGACAAAAATTTGTGGATGTTCAGAACATGCGCAGGGATAAAAAAAAAATACGTTTAAAATTTCAGAATATTTAAAGGATTTATTCCAGAATTTGATCCTTACAAAGTGAGGAAGTCACCACGGCGTCGGTCCACCTCTGGCCTGAATGCAAGCTGTCACCCGGCGTGGCATAGACTGATATAGTTCCCTGTTGATGTCCTGAAGGATTTCTTGCCAAATTGTCTCCAACTGTCTGTCTAAGTCGGCAAAATTCCATGATAGTTTCGATCGCCTTCCCCCCACGTCCCAAATGTGCTCTTTGGGGAGAGATCAGGCGACTAAGGTTGCCAAAGAAATGTTCGCCAAGCTTGAAGACCTATTCATAGCAACACGTGCCATATACGGCAGGGCATTATCTTGTTGAAAAGTAAGTTTGGGGTGGCACCACAGGAACGATAACAAAACGGGTCGCAGAATGTCGTCTACGTGCCACTGTGCTGTGAGTGTGTCACTAATCACAACCAATGGCGTCCAGCTATCAAAGGAAATGTCACTCCAGGCCATAACGCCCTATTGTGGGGCATAGTGGCAGGCAATAGTTGGGGCACGATTCCCTCGTTGTCACTAACGACTACCAATGACGTCCAGCTATCAAAGGAAATGGCACCCCAGACCATAACGCCCTATTGTGGGGCATAGTGGCAGGCAATAGTTGGGGCACGATCCCCACGCTGTCACTAACGACTACCAATGGTGTCCAGCTATCAAAGGAAATGGCACCCCAGACCATAACGCTCTTTTGTGGGACATAGTGGCAGGCAATAGTTGGGGCACGATCCTCACGCTGTCATTAACGACTACCAATGGCGTCCAGCTATCGAAGAAAATGGCACCCCAGACCATAACGCCCTTTTGTGGGACATAGTGGCAGGCAATAGTTGGGGCACGATCCCCACGTTGTCTTGAACGTCTCCAGACACGCCTTCGGTGGTCGTCAGGACGCAGTTGGGAACGGGACTTGTCACTGAAGGCTGTACGTTCCCAGTCAGCACAGTTCGAAGTTGACCGAGTAAAACACCACTGTAATCGGACTTGCGGTGTACAGGTATGAGGTGATACAAGTATGAGGTGATACAGGTATGAGGTGATACCCAGGTGATAAATCGCCAAGAGCAATGGCTCTTGGCGAACCCGGGTGACAAATCGCCAAGAGCAGTGGCTCTTCTTGAGAATTGGCGGCGTTTCACGTTCATGTGTTTTTAGCCTAGCTGTGGCACTGTTCGAAGGTGGTTGGTAGCGCTTGTGAGTTATCGTGCTCGTTTTTATTATCGAGCCTTGGGGCTCCATTTTAATGTATAAGACGAAAATATTTGATGTATAATAAATTCTAATTGCAGTCCACGTTTGAGGGATTGCTTGAAAGTCCCTAACATCCACTCTCTCAATCGTCTATCAATGGTCAAGTTGGACACACATCTGTGGGTCACACGTCACGTGGTTGATAACGATGTATTCGGTGGTGTGACAGTTGATCTGAAAATCGTTTTTTTCTTCCCGTCTGTTGTGGTGCCAAGTCGACCGCTGCCGTCCTAACGTTGTCGACCCACTGTTACCAGCGTCGTGTAATCGCCGCAACGCTTCGACCCAGATGTCGAGAGATTGTTCGATTTGCCCGACCGACTTCTTTAATCCGATGACACGCCCACTTTCACACTCTGAAATATGCTCGTAATGAGAGCACAAATCCTTCTGCGAGGCGTTGTTGCGGTAGACGTGAGATATCCGCAGCAGAAATTTTGAATATCGGATCGAGAATCGCTCCTTATATGCACCTGCTGGATGCGCAGTTCTGATGCGCCAGAGCTCCCGCTATTCACTCATTGGACACCAAATTTCAATCATTTGCATGTTCGGTCGAAACATATTTGCACACGAAATTTCCTTACAATCAGACAACTCTTTCTTGGTGCGTCGATTTTTTTTGTTATAGAGTGTTTGTATATAAATGTATATAATATATTTATATATATATGAGTACACATACATACACTCATATATATATATAATAGTATATATATATATATATATATATATATATATATATATATATATATATATATATATATATATATAATATAAAATATATATAATTTTCAAAACGCAAAGAGAGTAGCGAAAAATTCAAAAAATTATTAGCTGTGCGAATAAATAAATAAATATATATATATATATATATATATATATATATATATATATATATATATATATACTAGCTGAATACCCGTTCTTCGCTACGGAGTACATTCAAATTAAATACAACGATCAATGTATGCAATTAAGGTAAAAAAAAATATTTATTTTTAAAAATTCGTAACGGACATTTTTATAGACAAATTACTGTAGAATAAAATATTCAAATTAAATGTAATAGAACATACTAAAGAATATAGTGCAGTTTGAGGACTATATTTTACTATTTCACTGTATTTTAATACTAACTGTATTTCACTGTTCTTCACTGTATTTCAATATTTTTTGGATAATGTCCAATCGTCTGCCGCATGAGGAAAAAAAAAAAAAATTACCTTTTTTTTTTTTGGCTATTTATTTTGTTGTTATGCACGTGACGCAGAATTAATTTGAAGTATCACAAAAAGAAATGAAGCCACGTGATCAGCATTTAATAAATTAAATTCTAAAAATGAATTTTTAAAAATTCACCAAAAATCAGAAAAGGGAGGTAAAGACTCGAAAAAGATTTCATTTTAAAGGAATTTTTAGGATTTTTCTCCCGATATAAGTTTTATAACTCTCAAATTATTATTTTAAATGCAAACTTTAAAGAATGTTACAAAAACAGCTTAAAACTTTAATTTAAAATAAATCTAAGAGGAATTTTTAAAAAGTCTTTCTTAGTGCACCCGTACACTGTAAGAAGAATTGCCGTGCAAAATTTTAACCCTTTAGGTCTAGCGGTTTGGTCTGTGTGTTATCTGCCAATCAGTCAGTCAGTCAGTTACGGAACTGTTATAGCGCTTCCACATACATGCAGACATGCACCTCCGACCCCGCTTGACACATTTTGGGGTCGTTAGTCACGAGTCCCCCCCCCCTCCGTCCCCAAGGTCCTTTGATGGTGTGTGGAAAAACCGCCCAAGAGACAGATCGCTCCCCATAAATCACTCGTAGAATACTGTGCAGTGCAGATGTGTGTGGCCGTAGTATCATATATATATATATATATATATATATATATATATATATATATATATATATATATATATATATATATATACATACATATATATATACATATATATATATATACATATATATATATATACATATATGTACACACACACACACACATATATATATATATATATATATATATATATATACAGTGGAATCTCTATCTATCGTTTTTCAAAGGACCCGACTGAAACAGAACGATCAATGCGGGAAAACGATAGTTGCGGGAACATAACAAAGCAATATGATTGTCGGGACTGGGTGAAATAAACGACACATACGGGAAAAACGATGATTCGGAGAAAGGTCGATCGAGATTCCACCGAATATTTATATTCGGTGTTTGCTTGCATTTCTATGTATCGTCCACAGTTTCGGAGATTTCGTCATAAAGAGCTTTGTTTCTTCTCTCCAGGCCGTAAACTCTTGATCCAAGACATGAAGAAGATGCTGCTGCTTGGATCCGACCACGACTTGACCATCCAGGTGGGTGGACAGAGCTACCCCGCGCATCGGTCCGTCTTGCGGGCCCGCTCCCCCCTCCTCAACAAGCTGCTCGACAGCTGCCACCCTCTCGAGGAGCTGAAACTCCAAAGCCGAGACCCGGTGGCCTTCCACACCTTCCTGGAGTTCGTGTACACCGCGGACCTCCGCCTCGTGTCTCGGCGCAACGCCTGCCACCTGTACCGCGAAGCGGAACTCTACGGCTTCCCCCGCCTGAGGAAGCGCTGCTTGGACCTCCTCAGCGGCGAACTTCAGGTGGATATGGTGTGCGAAGCCTTCCTCCTGGCGTCCAAGTACGGGTTGTCTGACCTCCTGGACAGGGCGACCCGCTTCTTCGTGAAGCACCACGACAAGATGTTGAACAGGCCGGAGTGGTTTGAGGTCCTGAGGAAAGACCACACAGTGGGGAAGAGGATGCTGCTGTTTGGATCCGACCACGACTTGACCATCCAGGTGGGTGGAAAGTGCTACTCCGCGCATCGGTCCGTCTTGCGGTCCCGCTCCCCCCTCTTCAACAAGCTGCTCGACAGCTGCCACCCTCTCGGGGAGCTGAAACTCCAAAGCCGAGACCCGGTGGCCTTCTACACCTTCCTGGAGTTCGTGTACACCGCGGA
>OU015490.1:14270994-14405994 GCA_907164885.2 Dolomedes plantarius
CTACATTTTGCAATGAATTCGCCTGGATGACGTGGAAGTGGTATTTAACTGCTGCTGAAGAGTCTGAAGAATCATTCTTTCACTTACTTCTGTGTGTGATGGGAAAGGCTGCGGATCTAAGCGACTTTGATAGAGGGCAGATTGTAATGGCTCGAAGGCTCGGAACAAGTATTTCCGAAACTGCACGACTCGTGGGTTGTTCGCGACCTACAGTTGTTAGTACTTATGCAAAGTGGATGAATGACGGTGAAACCAGCAGTAGACGACATGGTGTTGGACGTCCCCACGCTATCAAAGAAAAAGGTCCTCGGAGACTGTCTCGCATGGTGAAGCAAAACCGGAGCCAGACAGTTGCTCAGCTGACAGCCCAATGCAATGCAGGGCCAAGTAGAATAGTATCGCAGCACACTGATCAGCGGACACTGTTGGATATGGGGCAACGCAGCAAACGTCCAACTCGTGTGCCTTTGCTGACCAAGCGTCATCGCCAACTGCGCCTGCGCTGGGCCCGGGAACATCGCGACTGGTCCATGGATCAGTGGGAGAGAGTTGCCTGGTCAGATGAATCACGGTTTGTCATTCATCACGCCGATGGCCGTGTCAGGATACGCCGTCTTCCAGGCGAACTGTTGCTCCCTCAAGCAACAGTACAGTAGGTCATACACAGGCCGGTGGTGGCGGTATTATGCTTTGGGGGACGTTCTCTTGGGCGTCTCTGGGACCCGTGGTTGTGGTAGAGCAGACCATGAATGCTACAGGGTATCTGAACGTCATTGCGGACCAGTTGCACCCTTACATGGCCTCTGTTTTTCCAGCTGGAAATGGAATGTTCCAACAGGACAACGCCCCGTGTCACAAGGCTAAAATTGTGTTGGAGTGGTTCCAGGAACATGATGCTGAATTCCAGTTAATGTCCTGGCCACCTAACTCACCGGATCTCAATCCGATAGAACACATTTGGGATGTCATGGGACGGCAGCTCAGAGTTCAAAGACCACCAATTCGCAATATCTCGGATTTGCGTGACCGTTGCTTAAACATCTGGTACAATCTGTCTCCGGCCATCTACCAAGGACTTGTGGCATCCATGCCAAGGCGGGTTGAAGCTGTGTTGCGCGCCAAAGGTGGGCCAACTCGTTATTGACAGGTGGTCATAATGTTTTGGCTCGTGAGTGTATATATATATATATATATATATATATATATATATATATATATATATATAGATAGATATATATATACATATATATACATATATATATATATATATATATATACATATATATACACACACACACACACGCACATATATATATATATATATATATATATATATATATATATATATATATAGAGAGAGAGAGAGAGAGAGAGAGAAATAAACATCATCTCATTTTAAATTTAAACTCATTTAGTATTAGGCCTACGATTATATAATTTTAGGCTATAAAAAAAAATACGCCGGTCATTTTTGAGAGGGGCAATTGCCCCTATTGTCCCCCTCCCCTGGAGCCGCCAATGGGGGGAGCAGTGTAAATTTTTCTTACTTTTTAGGGGAGTGGGGGGGGGCTAAAAAAGTTGAGAACCGCTGTGTTAGTGCAACAACTAAGGCACACGACGTGGCCCAGAGGAATGTTTTCGATCTTACACCCCCCGCCAAGTCTGATAGCTAGAGGTCTCTTCACACTGCATCCGCAACGTCGTGTTACGTTATTTTATTGGCTCCAAGATTGCTGACAGGACAGTGATCGGTTTTGACAATCACGTGGTCAGAGAGCTCTGTGACTAGTTAAAATTTTCAACGCCGGCAATGCGTCACTCTCCGGATCCAGCGTGAACGGTCCATAGGCGTCACCCTTAGCTGACGGTCGCATTTCCATAGTTCCTCGACTGCGATTCGAAGTCAGCATCCCCCTGTACCACGTGACAGCAGTGATGAGAGGTCTCGAGGAGTTCGCGTCATTGCACCTGGCAGTGTTACGTTTTAAAACCTTTAAATGATCCACGTACTTGTTCAAACTCAGAATTGACGGATACATTTAAAATAATAATAATAATGATATCAACGAGTCTGTTTTTAAAAGAGAAATTTTAACTGCTTTACTTCAAAATTATACATCTTGTATGTATGGTATTAGGGTGGTCCAAAAAAATTTAACTTTCGAAATATATTGCTTGACAAGGTTTATTTTATTATTTTACGTGTAAATAATGAGCCCAATTTTTTTTTCCTCCAAAATAATAATACAGGGTGGTTCAAATTAAAGTATTCCTGTTTGGGACGCCCTGGCGAGAAAAGCAGTGGACGTAACGTCTTCATATTTGGAGGGTATACATATCAGGCCATGGGGAATTGATTGGTGGGAAAAAAACAATTAGTTCCAACAAAGACCGATAGGTGCAAATGAGGCACTGCGATCGGTTGAAGGTAAGGAAAATGAAACATGACTGTACGAGGAAAGGAAAGAATACGAGGTGTCAGTAATTAACTTTATTAGTAGAGTTCGTTACACGTGCAGGAATTAAACTACACATTGGACGGGAGGTTCAACAATTGTTGCGACGTCATTTTACGGAGGATCGCATTATCAGCCGTGCATTACCTACCAGATGGCCTCCACGTTCACCCGACTTAACCCCGTACGATTTTTAGCTTTGGGGTTACTTCAAAGATAAGTTTATCTGGGAAACATAGGAAATCTGGCGGATTTGAAGAACAACATCCTCTTGCACATACGCAACATCGGTCCCGACCAGTTACACGCCGCTGTGGATCATGCTTTAACACTGTGGCACGCGTGGGCCCTTAAGCATGGTGGACACATTGAAAACCACTTGTGAAATCTTGTTATTACGCACATGCCTTTCGTTTGCGCCTTCACTAACATTTCTGTAGGATCGACAGTTCTTGTGTAACGAACTCTGCTAATAAAGTAAATTACCGACACCTCGTATTCTTTCCTTTCTTCGTACAGTCATGTTTCATTTTCCTTACCTTCAACCGATCGCAGCGCCTCATTTGCACCTAGCGGTCTTTGTTGGAACAAATTGTTTTTTCTCCCACCAATCAATTTCCCATGACCTGATATGTATACCCTCCAAATATAAAGACACTGCTTTTCTCGCCAGGGCGTCCCAAACAGGGATACTTTAATTTGAACCACCCTGTATTTAGTGGTAGCTCAAGCTCAAACCTTAAAAGTTCAGATTAACAAAGATTTCTTAGAAGTAGTGGGAAAGCTATTTCGGTGGTTTGCTACTAGACGAAGCAGGAATTGTTTTTGTTCTTCGTCTTTTGTAAGGGTTTCATTATTAATTTTGTATTAGGCTTATAGCTCTTTCAGCATTGTCATTTACAACTTTCATTTTTAAGCACCTTTCTCGAAAGTCACAAAAGCAAGGATCACTTTCCCACTGAGATGGTGATTTTTCTATGAAGGCTTGTGATTTAATTTTACCTCCTTTAACCATGGCATCAAAGAATTGTTTTGAGTCACAAGTTCTTCGATCTTTACATTTTGCTCTTCATTTTTTAGTTCCAGTCGATAATCAAGGATAGGTTTTGGTGGACGGTCAAGATTTTGTATTATTTTCATTTTTGTGTCAACGCTGACTCTGTTATAAAAAAAAGTTAATGCTGCTAAGTTCTCAGATAAATACCATAGGTGTCTGGAAAATGACGATAATGATGTATTTGCTACAGATGGATTTGGATATTTCTTCAGGTCATTTAAAAACTGAATATCATTGTAAGGGGCCTTAATAGCATGCGGTGCTTCATTCCAATATTTAATATACAGTGGAACCTCGCTTAACGAGCACCTCGCATAACGAGCAAAATAAATCGTAAAAAAATGGCTCGCTTGACGAGCAAAATTTCGCATAACGAGTAACGTGGAAGGAAGTCCCCTCTGCGCGTCACTCAGATCTTCCCGTCACCAGGATCATCCACGGCCGAAAAATAAGTATTTAAGGGTAATCTTGGATGGTTCGAGAAGCAAATATCATGGGACTGGAGGATAACAATGATATTGAGGAGCTTGTGGAAGAGCACAACCAAGAGCTGACCACCGAACAGCTAATAGAATCGCAGTGTCTTTCACAGCAAGCAGTTGTAGAGGAGAGTTTGTCAGTGGAGAAGGACGAAGAAACAATCTTCTGGCGCAATAAAAGAAACGATGAAAGCATGGGAAACTGTTTCATCGCAAGTTTCAAAGCATCACCCTGACAAGACGGTGGCTATGCGCGCTATAAATTTATTCAATGACAATGCGGTGACACATTTTCAGCAAATTTTAAAGCGCTGAGAAAAACAGATGTCGCTAGATAGCTTTCTAGTAAAAAAATTAGATATGTGTCAAGATTCGTAAATAATAAACTACATATGGATGATTTTGCTCCTTAAGAATTTATGTATAAGTAATTTTCTTTAATTAATAAACGTTACATCTAAAAAATTTTGAGTATTTTTTGGCATGGAACGCATTATCGTATTTTACATTAATTTATATGGGAAGAATTGTTTCGCATTACGAGTAAGACTCTAGAACGAATTATGCGAGGTTCCACTGTATATCAGGCTCACAAAAAGGCACAATTCTGTAATCTTACCAGATTCTTCAGATGACAGCTTAAATTGTTCCCGGAAAAGGAATATTTTTAGTGCATAAATACCTTTAGCCATCCATTGAGCGTGATGTGTGGGTCCAGGAGCTCGAAACGACTGATTATTATTATCTCCTCCAAGAAAAATTAATGATGATTGCATAAGCTCTTTAGAGTCATCCCTTATAGTTGGAGATTTAAGTGCTTTTGGTAGAAATGTTAACATATATTCTCTCAGTTTAGTAAAATTTACATTGTCAGATAGTTCCTTATTTGCTGGATTATAAGCATATTTATCTACTTCAGGCCATACATTCTTAAAACGCTTAAATATTACAGTTACTGGACATTCAGATGGGCCGATTATAACAGAAAACACACTGGATAGTACAATCTCCATTATATGGTGACGACATGCAACCCAAATAAGATCTGTCCCTAAATATTTTCGAATTCTGATTCACCTTTGTGTAAACCAGTATTAGCGGATGTGGTATCGAACCCTAGTCCTTTAATTTGAGATATAATATTCCATTTCTGAACTGTCTCAATACATGCTTTTGCTTGTAATTCTCCAGTTCCTCTTTCAGTCTTCGGAATTCCAAGGAGCTTCTCTTGACCATTTCCTGAAACAATAACGGCAACTCGATCAACTTTTGTATTTGATCCATCAATATCTGGTAACACCTTATCATCCCAGTGTAATAATAGAGGTTCATCTACAGAAAAGTTTTCTGTTTCTGCGGCTTGTTGCCTTCCTTTTTCTTCTATGTCTCCTTATTGAGCTTCGAGAATGGGTTTTTGGAGAAATATCGTTCCCACGTGCGACAGCTCCAGCGACGAATACAGCTTTCCGATCAGAAATATTAACACGATCTAGTGCACCTATACAACTTCAGGAGACTTTGTAGAGTATAGCTCACTTCTACCCAGACTTGGGTGTATATAATTTGAAGTGGCACTCTAAATGAATTTGATACAAGCACAGTTTATACGTGAAACAATGTTTATTGAATTCGTTGCACATATATAATTTGCTTTTACAGCAATAAGCATACGTACTACTTGTACGGAATATATATTAACGTTCAATAGAAATACACTTTGCAAATACTCACAAACCAGCAGTACTGCCACGTAAACTTTGGGCCTGCTCAGCACAAGCGCCGGTTAACACCTGGAACTGCTTACCTCGTAGCTCCCTCTCACTTATCTATCAACCTTAACAACCTTCTTCAACCTCCTCACTTAATCAAACTGCTTGGTATTTATACCAAGCGCGTATGCCGAAATTAGCATATCTCAAGCAGCTTCTTTAATTCATTCACTCAAAAGTTCGATTCTTGTGAATCGAATCTTGTGTATACCTTATATATGTTCTTTGAAAATACAAATGTTGAGCGACCTCTTAATATCATCGGATTGGCCTGAAATTTTATTTACATGCATTTTGAATACAGAGGAACAAAATAGGGCTTGTGGAAGGAAGATTCTTACAATTTTATTTTTTAACATTATGTCATGGTACCATACATACCATATCTAATGGTATGTGGTATGTATGGTACTTGTCCTTAATAATAACAAATTTGATTGTAAATTGAATACTTTCAGTGAAACATGATGCAGACCTGCCAACTTTCCGGATTTATCCCGGCAATGCCGGAATTTTAATGCATCTTCCGGGTTTCCGGAATGGACACTGTTATTACCGGATTTTTAGTTACATAGCAAAAATATCTACTCAGTTCAGGTCATCTATGTCGAGGAAAACCTTAGAAGATTTGCTAATATGCAAATTGAACCCACGAGGAAGCTGCTATGAAGAACAATTTGACAATGAATTTTTAAAAAGAGCAAAATCAGCTACAGTAAATGCTACAAAAAATTCCAAGATTTTCTGCAATTAATTAAAACATGCACTATAAAGAAATAGAAGTACTCAAAATATAGACTGCTGGGGTCCCTGCTAGTGTAAATATGATGTACATTAAAATGCATGATTACTAATTCCAAATAAATAACTTTTGTTTAATATTATAATTTCAAGATGTGCTGAACAGTAAGGAAATACTTTGAACTAGGTAATATCATTAAAGAGATCCTATAAACTATAAGTAAGTATACATTATAATTCTTTTATGATTTTTTTCTATACTGTTTTGTGTTATGTCGATTATTTTATGCACGGTAGAATATTGCAGGATTTTGCTCTAACTGAGATTGGCAGTTCTGATGGCACAAATTGTACCCTGTTTTACCGTGTACAGGCAAATGTACCGTGTAAACGGCATTACTTACTATATGTATGGTACACGTTCTTAACAATAACAACTTTGATTGCAAATTAAATACCCACTGTGAAACATCATGGTACATATTGTATGTAGTTCTACCGTGTACACTGTGGTACATGGCACTACTGTACATTATGCACGATGCATGTAAGTAACAATAACAAATTTGATTGTAAATTGAATATTTACGATGAAACATCATGGTACATATTGTACGGGGTTTTACCATGTAGAATGTGGTGCAGGGCTTTACTGTACCATATGTATGTTATACGGTATGTATGGTACATGTCAAACATTTTCTACCATACCGTACGGTAAAAGTGTGTACTGTATAGTACAATATTGGTATACTATGGCAGAACATCATACTATAGTCAACCAAGTGTGTAATCACATCAAGAATGATGTCACATTAGCTTCATTATGTATATATTATTCATTATTATGCTTTATATCTTTCATTTTGTTGCAGATGTAGATATTTGATGTGACAAGGAAGTCAAAAATAACATGGTAACTGAAAAATGAAGAGAAGTTTGTCTGTATGACGCCAAGCGTAGGTTACTCGCCAGGGTTGGCGGAATCCTGTCATGGAATGCACATAGTGCTGGGAATGTCTCTCTACATGTCAATATATATATATAGATATATATATTTTAAAGAAATAATTCCTACATTGTTTGTGATTTAGTGTCCATATTAATTGTAAATATCTGAAAAAGGCATTCGTTTATAGGTTCAATTCGATGAGATTTATGACGATTTGGTCGTGAGGTGTTTTTACTCGAACGTGTCAAATTCCGATCCAAGGACTACCAATACCCAATAACCTATGCTTTGTAAAGACATTTCGTTGTACGAGTATAACTTATTTTAATCTTGAGAAATATTTCCAGCAACAGGATTCTTTTCCAGAGTGATCAATAGATGGCAGCACCACCGATTTCCTTGTATTCGTTTGTCCCAAAGTATTTCCGTAATATGAATGATACAAACACAGAGAGAGGTTTGTGTGATTCCCATATCGACCCTTATGGTGGTAACCCATAGGGGTCGATATGGGGAAAGGCAAAGAAGAGATTTCATTGTCTCGGCATTATTATAACATTCCAGACAGCGCGTCTAGTTAATTTACTGTTTAAACCGAAGTACCTCCCGCCTTACAAGGCCTTCATGTTCTGATATTTAATGCTGTGTCCACACACATCTGTACTGCACAGAATTCTGGGGGGGGGGGCAGTGATTTATGCGACAGAGCGCTCTCCAGCGATCCCTCGATCGAGCGGTTTTTCACAGATCATCAAAGAGACACGAGTGACCTTGGGGGGCAGGGGTTCTAAATGGGGAATGTCTGGAAGACAGTCTAGTGCTCCTTCACACATCGCTTGGGGGGGCATGACTAATCGACCCCCAAATGTGTCAAGAGGAGTCGGGGAGTGCTTACTGCAGATATGTCTGCATGTGTGTGAACACGCCATTATAGATATACTATAAACACTAGCTTTCCGTGCGGTTTTGTTATTTTATTTGGATTCTTTCATATTCAGTATTTATAATATATATATATATATATATATATATATATATATATATATATATATATATATAATATACACATACAAATATATAGATACAAATATACTTAACACGTACATACATATATACATACAAAATCTGTGAGCAACGATAAGTAATCCTACGTTAATCTCCCGCGGAAGTTTGGTTAGAAGAGACTACCTGAATTTTGTTTTTTTCTTTGAGTGTGGATTTCAAACTGTACATTTCCCACACTGTCACTGAAAGCGACAGAAAATGCAACTAAATGTACATATCTTTTAGTTTTATGAAAAGAATAGAAACAAGTTTCAATTCTTCACTCAAAGCAACAGTTTCGATTCTCATATACTCGGCAGACGACTAGTTTTAGAATTTTGCCATACGTGTCGCCACTCTAAAAAATCATCGTCAAGCAACAATAATTGAAAAATTTATATAGGGTGGTGCCATCTTTCGGGGAGATTTTAAGATACACTACCACAAGGAAGGGACCGTAGCACTTATCGTCCGCTACGGTCAGTGCTGGTCGCACTATTATCAGAAGGTCAAAATCGTTTAGTTAACAGGCGTTTATATATATAAATATAAATAAATATATATAAATATATATATATATAAATCTATATATAAAAGGACAAATAAGCATCAAATACAATGGGATGACGGCGGGACCAACATTTTCGTTCGTTATATCCGTGAGTTCGTTATATACCGGGTTTAACTGTATGTATATATATATATATATATATATATATATATATATATATATATATATATATATATATATATATATATATATATATATATATATATATATATATATATATATATATATATATATACACTGTATATATATATATATATAATATATATATATATATATATATACAGTGGAATCTCGATCTATTGTTTTTCAAGGGACCGACTGAGCTGAACGATAAATGCAGGAAAACGATAGATGCGGGAATATGACAAAACAATATGATCGTCGGGACTGTGTGAAATAAACAATACATACGGGAAAACGATATATATATATATATATATATATATATATATTAATTACAGTAAAATTGTGCATTTGCAGATACATTATTTGTCTTACAGTATATAAATATTTTTTTAAGTCAAATATATCATCTGAAAATTCAAAACTTTTCCTTTGTTTTTAAAAATTTCCTTCTTTGAGCAATTTTTTTGCTTATTCTTAACTTAAAAAAAAAAAAAATCCATTTTTTATTTTTATTTTATACATTATTTCTCTTTTCTCTCCTTGTTCCTTTCGAAAGATAAAAATAAAATTCCCAACTTTTCCCCAATGTCAAATAATTTGGAAGCTAACACGTGGCTCACATACCAACAAAGCAAAACATCTCCGCCCCCCCCCCCTCCCTCTGTCCATAATTGGTATGATTACTTCGACATGGAATGATCGGAATGGAAGCTCGCCATTCAGCACCGTTGGCGAAGTCTTGGCGACAGGAGAAAAAATCCCAGAGAAGTTTCCCCTGCAGTGATGTCGCTTTCTCACGGCGTGAGACAGACGATAGGTTGGAGCGCGCAGGCGATGTTACACTTTTGGATTATCACATTCCTCGCTGTACAGAAGGGGGAGGCTGCCAGGCACCACAGGGGTGAGTGTGAGATCAAACATCCCTTCTCTTTTGGCCACCGAAATTTAAAATAGTCAATGCATTCTGTGAGTTGAAGTCTAGAATTTGATTATACGAGTTTGCGCTATGATTATTAAGTTTACAATTGAGTATCTTTATATATATATATATATATATATATATATATATATATATATATATATATATAAATTTAAATATAAATATATATATATATATATAAATATATATATAGTTTTTCTAAAAAACTATAATAAGTTTTATCATTTAGAACCGTAAGCGTAATCTATAGCGCTAAGCTGCTAACAAATTAGTTACAAAATAAGCAATGAAAATACTAAACCGATGTAGAAGAAAGAAGTGACCATACCTACACGGATTTAAGAATAAGAGAATGAAATTCACAACAGAAATGGAAGTTTTGTAGTTAATGACCGGGGGGGAGTTGTGACCCCCCACTCCGATTAAACAATGTTTTAACAATGGCAACACTCTCGGAAGTCTGCTACAAAACTGAGGCCTTTTTATAGAAAAGAAAATATAAAAGACAAATGTACCAAAAATAACTATATTACTTAAAATACTAACACTAAACACCAAACTTACATATACATGACACCAAGACACCGGCTCAACTCCCTATTGCATCGCCGCACGGTTTACTTCAGGCTCATTGAACCATATAGAAAATCGACGTCCACGGTCGCAGTCAACTATGTTAAAAAAGCGAGTTAAAATGTATTTTAAAAAGTAATAGGGAAATCCCTTATCACTTGCGACCAGTAGGAATTTATTGATTTTATAGTCGATTTGTTCTTGATTTGAATGCAATCTTTTGCATCTAACCAAGTACAGTGATTTCCGCTTATAAGAATCACGTTTGTTATTACTGTTTTTGATTCTTATAAGCGGTTGATTCTTATAACCGAAATTTAGGTTTTTGGACAGGAACACACACACCTATATATACATATATTAGATAATTTACCATAAAATACTCTTTAATTTACATTAACTATCTTTTAATAAAATTATTTTTATAGTTTTAAAAATAAAACTTAATTTTTAGACCTATAAGTAGATACACATGATTATAGTAAGAGAAGAAAAAAATGCAATGTTTGTTACAAGTTACAACATACCTGCTTAACAGTTTTAACATTTCAACTACAGGAAGGGAGCAAGAAAAAGTTTTCTACGGTAGTTTGACGTAATGAAGTTTTCAGAAGGCTGTTTATACCTCTTTCAATACTTATAGTCTCAGACGAAGATTTACTCGGACGGGTAAAGTTGCCCCCGGGTCAAGCTAATAGGACAGTGTTGTGGTAAAGCGTTTAAGGGGAAACTATTATGTTGTGTCTAATAAAGAAAGGGGTGAATTTTACGACTATATTCCATCCCATCTTATCAATCTTTCTTTAAAAAAAAAAGAAAGAACTTCGTGCCTTTTGAGGGTTTAAGTAGCTTTTTTGGAAAAATGAAAGGAAAGGGAAGAGTGTAAACTGATTCTTAAAACCGGTGGATTGATTCTTTAAAGCGAAAATTTTAACATGGAAATAATTCATTTGTTTTTGTTTTCGCGATATTCATTCTTATAAACGGTTGATTCTTATAACCAGTGATCACTATAAGCGGTGGTTACTGTAGTTTAAAATTATGTTGCGTTTAATGTTTTTATGTACAGCACTATCCCAAGACATAATACGAAGGTTGTTAAAAGTATAGCTATCCCGTTTGTCGTATAGTTTATAAGCAATGTTTTGTTTTTTATCAATATAAAGGATAAGATCAAGAAAAGCAATTCCCCCAGTGTTGTCCCGCTGGGTTTCCACAAGTTTTAAACCGCTAGGGTAAAATCCCAAATCTAATGAATTAAAATTGTTATTTAAACATACGAGAATGTCGTCTACATACCTAAAAAATACAATTTCATTTAGCAACATAACACCCTTTTCATAATGGTGCAAATAGATGTCAGCCAAAGCTGAAGAGCAACCTCTCCCCATAGGCACTCCATGTATCTGTCGATAAAAATTTTCCCCATTGTACAAAACAGTTTCAAATAATACGATGTCTAAAAGGGCAATAAATTTTTTCAAAGATATAAATTCTTTTAAGTCATAAGGTTCATATAACCCGATAATAATATCGTAGAGGTCCTTTAGGTTTATAGAGTTAGATAAATCTTCAAAATCAAAACTTTTTATGTCTGTGATATCACCAGTACCCTTCAACTGTTTTACTACGGTATAACTATTTTTAATAAAATAAGCACCTTCAGAAAGGATATATATATATATATATATATATATATATATATATATATATATATATATATATATATATATATATATCCTTTATCTATCTATCTATCTATATATATATATATATATATATAATCGATATTAAAGTCTAATCTAAAGAAGTAAAAGGACAAGACCATAACTACACAGATTTAAGAAAAATTGGAAGGTAAAACTTAACAGATATGGAAGTCATGTAGTTGATGGCCGGAAGGAGTTGTGACCCCCACTCCGGTTAAACACTGTTTTATGCTAAGGCATAAAACAGTACGGTTACATTACAGTACCCCCGGGAGTTTATGCTAAGGCATAAACTCCCGGGGGTCTGCTACAAAACTAAAACCTTATATATATATATATATATATATATATATATATATATATAAAAGAAATATAAACTAGACAAAAGAACATAAAATTAACTAGAATTTAAATTCAAACATATATCACCAAACTATCAGCACAACACCAAGACACCAACTCAACCCCCACCCGCATCACCGCCTTTAGCTTTATTCGCGTCACACCCACTAAACCATATAGAAAAACGACTTCTATGGTTGCAGTCATCCAGGTCAAAATAGATTTTAAAAAATAAAAGGGAAAACCCTTATCACTAGCATATATTAGGGTAGTAACTATCATTCAATATCACAGGCCAAAAGGATAGCTTGGTGTAGGGGACGCAGGCATCAATTTTTTTGTTTCCACTACCAGCCGGTGTATTGCTTTTAAAATAATTAGTGATTAACTTAGGGTAGTAGGCTGACGGTATATCACGTACCCTATTAGTGACATGCCGAGCAACTGTTACATCAGTACCAGCATTGCCAGTCGCTAAATTCGAATTAGACTTAACCATGATTTTTTAAAAATAAAGAGGTTAAAAAGCTAAAGGAAGATAAAGCCAAGACAGCAAGCTAAAAGATCATTATCTGGTAAATCCACCACAAAATTACTTTAAAGATATTGAACCCATATTGCATGAAAAAAGATTATAAAGATAGGTGCACAAACCATCGCAAATGACAACTAATAGTGAGATTTTAACACCATTTTTAAATTTTCTATTTTAATTATCTTTTTATAAATACGCCACATCTATATTCATAAAGAGATTAAAAACACTTGAAATGACGATTTAAAAATTGACGAGAAAAGAGTCAAGGATAAAAACAAAGACATATAAATGTGCCATGCATATAATAAAAGTGCAAACCCCCATTGTTGTCACCCAAGCTAATTAACTATAGATAAGGCAGTAGTTTACAAGCTCATCCATCCACTATACCAAACATTCCAACAGCATTTTTCCATATATCCGGGCTTTGAGCGGTTGGTGTACCTATTATTATAATCTTTTTTCATGCAATATGTACTTTAAGCATTTCTAGTGATTTATTATTAATCACATTACATTTGATACTTAAATATATATATATATATATATATATATAAGAAAAAGATGAAAGAGAATACCAGTAATAGCACTAAAGCTACTTGCAGCCAGGAACAAATAACATGAAAAGAAAAGTATGAAAGAGGTTTTAGACAGCATCTCTTCATCAGCGGTGTCAATACTGTCTAAAAACCAATGGATTGTTTCCGATGAGTATGATCTATACAATAAACACACTCAGACACTGTACAATCCATGAAAAACAGAAGAATTGATTAAAAATTGAAATAAGAGTAAGGCCGTCTGCACACGGAGCAACTCAAAAGAAACTGATTACCGACTCAAATCACAAACCAGTCCGTGATGAGTCGCAACCTATGTAATTGAATGGAGCCACGCACACGGCGCAACTGGTTACAAACCCATCCGACGGGTTTGTAACCAGTTGCGCCGTGTGCGTGGCTCCATTCAATTACATAGGTTGCGACTCATCACGGACTGGTTTGTGATTTGAGTCGGTAATCAGTTTCTTTTGAGTTGCTCCGTGTGCAGACGGCCTTACTTTACCAAAGAACACCAAGCCTCGCGCTAGACAGAGTCACATATATATATATATATATATATATATATATATATATATATATATCTCATAAGATTTCTCACTGAGCACCTAGGAATTAAGACCACCCTTCCAAGTGTCATCTTCCTATGACACGTGGTTACCGAGATGCAGTGATCACTCGGACAGTGTTTTAGTTTAGAGAATTAAGCCCCTTTAGCTTTCTTTTTAAACATTTTTAAAATAATTTAAAAAAATTTTCTTAGTGAACACCTACTGCCTTAAATGAAACACTTCACAAAATTTCAACATCCTAAGTTTTATGGTTCCAGAGATAGTGTTTTTTTTTTCGGGGGGATTAAGCCCGTTTTAACACCTTAAAATTTGTATTTTTAAAACAAAAATGTGCTTTGGCCTTAAGGTTCCAGACATAACCCTTAAGAATTTTTTTTTTAAATTTCAAGTTATTACGGTGGTCTTTTTTCTTGGGGGGGGGGGAAGAGGGGCTTAACCTGCTAAAATTTAAGTATGGCCCAAATGATAATTACCTAACCCCCCCCCCCCAAAAAAAAAAAAAAAAAAAAAAAAAAAAATCAATCTCAAGGCCCATTTACCTAGTGGTTCACGGATGAAGCATTCAATGGAGGTCCATCATCCTACTTGGGAATGAAAGACTCGTCGCAGTCAGAGAGAGCTCTTGGCACGTTTGTTCGACACATCCAGACAGGCGCCGGCTCACTCTTTGCGGAACGTTTTCGTAAATATTTCTGTTGACTTCGGCGAACGCTTTCGAATTCCTACGCCTCGCCCGTGTCGAAACAAAACACCCACCTATCTGCGCCCAAGGGATTAATATATATACATACATACATACATACATATATATACACACATACACATATATATATATAGATATGTATACATATATATATATATGTGTGTGTGTGTGTGTGTGTATGTATGTATGTATATGATATATAATTGTGTGTATATATATATATATATATATATATATATATATATATATATATATATACATACATACATACATACATATACACACACACACACACACACATATATATATATATATATATATATATATATATATATATATATATATATATATATATACATATAGATATTTATTTATACAGTGAAGTCTTGATCGATCGTTCCCCGAATCATCGTTTCCCCGTATGTGTCGTTTATTACACCCGGTCTCGTCGATCATATATCTTTGCTATGTTCCCGCATCTATCGTTTTTCCGCATTTATAGTTCAGTTCAGTCGGTCCCTTGAAAAACGATAGACCGACGAAAAACGATTCCTCTGTATATAAATACATACACACCCACATATACATATATATATATATATATATATATATATATATATATATATATATATAAATAAAGGTAACCGGCTAGAGAAGTTTCCCAGTATAAACAGTAAAACTTCTGTATAGCGGCCAGTCATGCTCCAAAAAAATTTTTTTTTTTAAATATTAGAATGATAAACATTTAGTGGATAAAAAAAATTCAATTTGTTTAAAAAAAAATAGTGTGGATGATGTATTTAATTTCCGAGTGATTTTACTGTGAACAATATTTACCGCCGAGCCGTTTTCACGGTTAACACGTCACGTGGGCAGGCTGCCAAGGGGTGCGAGCTCTTTAAATAGGAAATCACCGCGGGGTGCCCTGCCCGCGATCCACACGAGATCGTCGTGACAGATCCCCGCCGTCGATTTGTGTTGGCAGAGCGGACTGTGATTCGAGATGCCCCCTTTCTGGGGCATCGTTGATAATTGTAACTGATGAGTGTGAAATCATCAGTTACAATTATCAACGATCTTGCGAAAAAAAATGGACGCAACCGATTCTAGATTTCAGAGCAATCTATATATACTATAAAACAGTTCCGTAACTGACTCACTGACTGACTGACATACAACGCACAGACCAAACCGCCGGACCTAAAGGGCTGGCATTTTGCATGGTGATTCATCTTATTGTGTAGGGGTGTACTAAGAGAGATTTTTGAAAAATTCTTCTTCGATTTTTTTAAATTAAATTTTTAAGCTGCTTTTGTAACTTTTTTTAAAGTTTGCATTTAAAATAATAATTTGAGGGTTATAAAATTTATATCGCTAGAAAGATCCTAAAATTTCCTTTGAAATGAAATCTTTTTGGAATCTTTACCACGATTTTCTGATTTTTGGTGAATTTTTAAAGATTCATTTTTAGAATTTAATTTATTAAATGCCGATCGCGTGATTTCTTTTTCTGGTACTTTAAATTAATTTATCGTCACGTGCATAACAACTAAAGAGACAAAAATAATATTTTTTTTCTTTCTAATGCAGCAGACGATTGGATAATATCCAAAAAATAAAAAATAAATATCCCTTACAGTTTATATATATATATATATATATATATATATATATTTACATCAATTGAATACATTGATCGTCGTATTTATTATAAATATATATATTTAACTAGCTGAAAACCCGGAGTACATTCAAATTAAATACAACGGTCAACGTATGCAATTTATGCCAAAAAATAAATATATATATTTATAATAAATGCGATGATCAATGTATACAATTGATGTAAAATATATATCTATCTATATATATATTTATAAAAAAATCGTAAGGGATAAGCATTTTTTTTTTTGGATAATTTCCAATAGTCTGCCGCATTAGAAAGAGAAAAAATATTTTTTTTTGTCTATTTAGTTGTTACGCACGTGACGATAAATTTATTGAAAGTACCAGAAAAAGAAATCACGTGATCGGCATTTAATAAATTAAATTCTAAAAATTAATCTTTAAAAATTCACCAAAAATCAGGAAATGGAGGTAAAAATTCGAAAAAAATTTCATTTTGAAGTAATTTTTATGATCTTTCTCGTGATATAAATTTTATAACCCTCAATGTATTATTTTAAATGCAAACGTAAAAAAAGTTTAAAAAACAGCTTAAAAATTTACTATAAAAAAATCTAAGAAGAATTTTTGAAAATCTTTCTTAGTGCACCCCTACACTATTAGAAGAATCGCCATGCAAAATTTCAGCCCTTTAGGTCCAGCGGTTTGGTCTGTGCGTTGTATGTCAGTCAGTCAGTCAGTCAGTGAATGAATGAGTCAGTTACGGAACTGTTTTATATATATATATTTACTAGCTGTACCCGTCCCGGCGTTGCTCGGGTAATGTAATTACCAATTTTTTAGTAGCCTTAACCCTTTGTTAATGGGCGTCGCTGTCATCCTTTTCCTCACCACGATACATTATTTTACCCATATAAATTTAATCCTTTCTGGCACATTTTGGCAAAATTTTTGACATAGGATTACTAATCGAATATCACTGCAATAGTAATCGATTTCCTTGAAAGCGAATATATCACATCCTCCACATGCTGAAATTCTTTGAAATCTTCATAGATTTTTTCCACAAATTCACCACAAATTATATGATATTAACTAAGTGCTGGCCAAAAAAATTACGGCATTACTAAATGTGATTTTTTAATCGATTATCACTGCAATAGTAATCGATTTCCTTTAACCACCCAATCCCTCATAGAAAACAAACGCCCCAACACATCACGTGCATGACGTCGAAAAACTGGTTTTTCTCCTATTTTCACCCACTGTACCTTCGTCCGGAAATGAAGAACGAAATCTCCAAAATGACATTTCTCGCAAGAGTTTCCGAATCATAAAATAAATTATTAAAAAATAACTACAATTTGTAAATTAATTTTGGTTCTGGCTTTCGAAACTGTGATGTCTAGGGTCTCTGAGATAAAAATTTCGTAAAAATGTAACGACATTTACGTATCGATTCGACAATTTGGAAAAAAGGGTCACGGACAAAATCGCGTTTTTTTCCGAAAAACGGGTGCGTACGAAAAAAGGGCTTCGAGTTGCATAATGAGACCTCGGGAGGTATCTTCGTGTCGAATCTCAAGACTGTCCGACCTACCGTCTTTGCGCTGCGCCGCGAGCAGACAAAAACTCGGTCACACACACACAGACTTTGCCTTTTATATATAATCGTATCTTTTATATATAATCGTATTATCTTTTATATATAATCGTATTATCTTTTATATATAGTCGTATCGATTCGACAATTTTGACATCTTCGTGTCGAATCTCAAGACTGTCCGACCTACCGTCTTTGCGCTGCGCCGCGAGCAGACAAAAACTCGGTCAGACACACACAGACTTTGCCTTTTATATATAATCGTATCTTTTATATATAATCGTATTATCTTTTATATATAATCATATTATCTTTTATATATAATCGATTAACTTTTATATATAATCGTATATATAATCGTTTTATATATAGTCGTATCGATTCGACAATTTGGAAAAAAGGGTCACGGACAAAAGTCGGTCACACACACACAGACTTTGCCTTTTATATATAATCGTATCTTTTATATATAATCGTATTATCTTTTATATATAATCGATTTATCTTTTATATATAATCGATTATCTTTTATATATAATCGTATATATAATCGTTTTATATATAGTCGTATCGATTCGACAATTTGGAAAAAAGGGTCACGGACAAAATCGCGTTTTTTTCCGAAAAACGGGTGCGTACAGGCGATCGAAAAAAAATCACAATTAATCGATAAATTAAGACAGACAATTTTAATTGTGATTTCCGTATAGTGTCATCTTTCCCGTATAGGCTCGTCCGAAAAAAAAAATTCTTGGACGGATACGTTAGGATTTACGAAGCTTTTACTCGTCCGGGAGCTCCAAATCGCGACTAAATATTTAATTACGGAAAAACTAATTAAAAAATCGAAAAAAGGGCTTCGAGGTGCATAATGAGACCTCGGGAGGCATCTTCGTGTCGAATCTCAAGACTGTCCGACCTACCGTCTTTGCGCTGCGCCGCGAGCAGACAAAAACTCGGTCACGCACACACAGACTTTGCCTTTTATATATAAAGATATTGGCATTAATTGCATGCATTGACCGTTGTATTTAATTTGAATGTACTCCGTAGCGAAGTGCGGGTTTTCAGCTAGTATTATATATGGAAATTCTGCGACGGCCACCCCTCCGAATGACCATTTTTGGGGTTAACCAGGACTAGCCGTCATAGAGAAATTTCACTACATAGTATACAGGTGGTTATCGAAATAATGGAAACACTTAGGAAAAACATGAAATTCTGTATTAATATGGCACAGGACCATCTGTGGCATTTAATACCACCTGGATTCACAAAGGAAGTGAATTGTGTAAGTCATGAATAGTGGTTAAGGGAATATTATACTATTCTTTAGGGATAAATCGTCAATGTTCCTGTAGAGATGCTGTTGCTGGATATCGATTCCTGACTCTGTTCTCTAAAACAGACCACAGCAATTCGATGATATTGAGGTTTAGGGACTGTGCATGCCAGATAAGATGTTTGACTTAGTCTTTATGTTCCTCAAACCACTACCTGACACGTCTAGCTGTATGGATCGGACCATTATCATCATGGAGAACGCCATCTCCTGCAGGAAACAATTTTTGCAGCATAGGATGGATCTGGTCAGCTAAAAATTCGACATAGTCCTTCCCAGTCAATTTCCCTTTCCGGGTTACAATAGATCCCTTTTGAAAACCATGAGATGGCCGCAGAAACCCTGAGAAATTCCCTCTCCATGTTTGACAGCTGGCATAAGACAAGCACGATCGTACGCTTGTGTAAGTGTTCTTCAGACATACGCACGTCCTGTTGCGGGGAACAAATTGAACAATGATTCGCCTAACCAAATGTCATATTTGGACGTATCACTCGACCGGGATTTGTGCTCGTGGCACCACTGCAGAGGACGGTTTGTTTTCACATCTGTAGCAAGTGGCTTGGAAATTACTACTCTGCAGTAAATGTTTTGTTTGTGAAGTTTTCTCTTACCTGTAAAGACTGGTACAGGAGCCTGCAGATTCAGATGGAGCTCTACGGTCACTTTGGCTGCAGTTGTCTTCTTTACTGATGTCACAGTCCGCTTCAACACCCGTCAGTCTCTTTCACTTGGCTTTCCCTTTCGTCCACTATTCTGTTTCGCAGAGGATGTCTTTCCGAGCGCTCTGTATGCCATCATGACTTCCGATATCATAGCTCGGTAAACACCCAAACCCATGGGGGATGTTGTAATTGATACTCCAATTAGTCAATTTGCCCTCTCTGCACGGTCTACAAGGTTTGACATCTTACGCTATCCCCCAAAGAGCCTCATGCCCATAGTTTCATTACTGCTACTTTAGAGTAGAATAATGTATACACTATATTCTATAAAAAATATTGGTCCCTAAACTCGTTTTTTAAGGAATACGAAGCACTTCCATAAACACCACTAATATTGACGTGTTTCCATTATTTTGATAACCACCTGTATATATATATATTATATATATACACTGCTGGCCACTGTAAATGCAACACCCTGAAGGAAACATGCAAATAACATGAAATTTACAACATGCATTAGCGGAGGTGAGATATGCAAATGATTAGAATTTCAGCGCAGACGCACATCACGCGCGCCTGTGGCGCCACTTCAAAGCGCTATTTAAGGCTTGGAGATTTCGACGATTTCAAGTTCGGCAATTGTGTTTTTCTTGTGGTTTTTTAAAAAAAAACGATCAATTATGCCTCGTCGAAAACAGCGATCATCTTTTGATCAAGTATCCGATTTCGACAGAGGAAGGATAGTGGCCTACCGAGATTGTGGATTATCTTTCAGGGAATTATCTTTCAGTCGTGTTGGACGAAACCAAACAACTGTAATGCGGATATGTGATCGTTGGATGCAGGAGGGTATGACGGACCGGCGTGTTCGATCGCATCCACCTCAGCGCAACACTTCACGTGATGACAGGCAAATTGTGCGCATGGCAGTGACGGATCGCTCAGTCACATCACGAACCATAGCACAGCACATGCAGTCTGTAACGCATCATCCAGTGTCTGCGCGTACCATTCGACGCCGTTTACAGCAGAGTGGTCTGTCCGCAAGACGTCCATTGCTTTGTCTACCCTTGACGCAGAACCACAGACGTCTCCGCCGCCAATGGTGCGATGACAGAAGGATGTGGACGGCAGAATGGAATGAAATTGTCTTTACTGACGAGTCACGCTTCTGTCTGCAACACCACGATGGTCGCATTCGAGTCTGGAGACACCGTGAAGACAGGATGCTGAACAGCTGCGTTATGCACCGCTACACTGGTCCTGCACCGGGTATTATGGTATGGGGCGGTATTGGATATCACTCTCGCACACCTCTAGTACGCATTGTTGGTACTTTAAACAGCCAGCGCTACATCTCCGAGGTGTTGGAGCCAGTTGTCCTTCCTTACCTTCTCTTCTTGCCCACATCCATATTTCAACAGGATAATGCGCGACCACACGTGGCACGCATTGTCCAACGGTTCTTCGTCAATCGCCAGATTGAATTCCTTCCCTGACCACCTCGCTCTCCGGATCTTTCGCCGATAGAAAACATGTGGTCCATGGTTGCTCTACGATTGACCCAGATTCCATCCCCAGCTGCCACAGCAGATCAACTTTGGCAACGTGTGGAAGCTGCTTGGTCTGCTGTACCCCAAGAACTCATCCAAAGTCTCTTTGAATCAATGCCGAGGCGTGTGACAGCGGTGATCTCCAACAATGGCGGCTACTCTGGCTACTGATTTTGCCAGGAACCACACTTCACAGAAGTCTATAAATTTAATCATTTGATACTTGGTCAACATGGCATCTACAAAATAAATTTTGTTGTGATATCTCTTGTCTTTCTTGGTGTTGCAATTTGGGTGGCCAGCAGTGTATATATATATATATATATATATATATATATATATATATATATATATACATATATATATATATATATATATATATATATATATATATATATATATATATATATATATATATATATATATATATATATATATATATATATATATTGAGAGAGAGAGAGGTGTAGATGGATGTGTTGTCCAAGTGAATGTAGTTTGAAGTTTAGATCGGGACTCTGAGTAGGGCAGGGAAGACGTTTTACTTCTATACTTTGATACCAGTGCTTGACAGAGGCTGCAACATGACATGGAGCGTTATGGTCCTGGAGGTAACATTCGTCCATTCCATAAAATTGCCAAATCGTAGAGAACTTGGTTATACAAAATGGTCATGTAGACGTCGGCACTCAATTTACCAGGGACAACATGCAATGTCCCAGGCCATACCAAGGAAAACACCCCAAACAAGTACACCAACACCACCGAACTTGAGAGTTGGAACGATGCACTCGGGTAACAGACGGTCACCTGGCATTCGCGAAACCACACGCCCATCCGACTGGAAGAGCGTGTAGCGTGATTTGTCGCTCCATAAAACAGTTTGCCAGTGGTGTGTGTGTGTATGTATATATATATATATATATATATATATTTATATATATATATATATATATATACAATGGCTCCCAAAAGTGTTCGTACACTTACGATTTTCAATGAAATAGGGTCTATCCATTAATTAAAGTGAATATTTCAGAATGGGTATTTAACAATAATATCTATAATCTATTCTTAACAAAACTACAAGAAATATTTTGAAAACATAGTAAAAACTTTATTTTTAAGAAACCAGTAATCGAAAAGTAACAAAAACTTTATCTCACAAAAGTCATCGTACACTGAAATATTTTCAGATAAATTCATAATTAAAATTATCGTCTGGCGCTTTACTTTTATTTTTGAATTGTGGAGGCATTTAAAATATCGTTTGTCTTTAATTTTTGCTTGCCTACTCCGTAATATTCTATTTATTATTTAAAAATGGCTCGTAGTCGTAAAGAAACAACAAACAGCATTCGAAAATTGATTATTTTTCGTCATAGTAGTGGTAAATCAGTTCGGAATATTGCTAAATTGCTTAATTTAACCCATTCTACTGTACAGTATGTGATAAAACGCTTTACAGAAGAAAATCGGAGCGAAAACAATGTAAGAAAAGGCCGTCAGGCAAAGTTAACAAAACGTGATCAGAGATTTATAATTAGAAATTTGTGAAAAATCCACGTTTGAGTGCTGTAAAAGTTTCTACAGAACTTAATGAAACATTTTCTACTTCAATTTTCCTGAAACTGTTCGACGAGTTCTCAGAGCAACTGGATTACATAGGCATTCTACCCGTAGGAAATTTTTTGTGAGTGAGAAAAACAGAAAGCTTAGGCTTTCCTTCGCACTATCTATGATAAATAAGCCCCAAACGTATTGGAATAATGTCTTATTTGCCGATGAAAGCAAGTTTAACATTTTTGGTTCCAATGGGTGTATAATTGTATGGAGAAGAAAAAATGAGGAACTTAATCCCAAGAACTTAGTAGGAACAGTTAAGCATGGCGGTGGAGGTATCCTTGTGTGGGGGTGCATGTCAGCATCAGGACTAGGAAATTTGGTATTTATTGATGGCATAATGAATCATGCTGTTTATATAAATATTTTAAGAGACAATTTAAAATTATCAGCCCAGAATTTGGGCATTGGAAACAACTTTGTTTTTTATCAAGATAACGATTCTAAGCACACGGCTCTCAACGTTCGCCTCTGGTGTCTCTATAATTGTCCACAAGTTTTGAAAACACCACCTCAGTCGCCAGATTTAAACCCAATAGAACATATTTGGAGAGAACTGGAGGTTCGAGTACGAAAACACAACATTCACACGATAAGCTAACATAAAACAATTATGGCGGAAGAATGGATGAACATTGATGCAGAAATTACAAAAGAACTAAAGCAATCTATTCCCAGACGTTTAAAAGCTGTTGTGTATGTTAAAAGATATCCTACTAAATATTAATTTAACGAAAAATTCGAATATTTACTAATATGTAGAGATTTTTTACAAGTGTACGATGACTTTTGTGAAATAAAGTTTTTGTTACTTTTGTATTATTGGTTTCTTAAAAATAAAGTTTTACTATGATTTTAAAATATTTCATGTAGTTTTGTTAAGAATAGATTATAGATCTTATTATTAAATACCCATTCTGAAATATTCATTTTAATTAATGGATAGACCCCTATTTCATTGAAAATCGTAAGTGGACGAACACTTTTGGGAGCCACTGTACACAAACACTCACACACGCACACACACACACACACACACACACACACACACACATATATATATATATATATATATATATATATATATATATACTAGCTGTACCAGTCCCGGCGTTGCTCGGGTAATGTAATTACCAATTTTTTAGTAGCCTTAACCCTTTGTTAATGGGCGTCGCTGTCATCCTTTTCCTCACCACTATATATTATTTTACCCATATAAATTTAATCCTTTCTGGCACATTTTGGCAAAATTTTTGACATAGGATTACTTAAAACTTTCCACAACAGTCAGCGAGACGAAAAACGTATTAAGATGTTTATTGTGCTGAAATTCTTTGACATCTTCATATATTTTTTCCACAAACACACCAGAAATTATATGATATTAACTAAGTGTTGGCCAAAAAAATTACGGCATTACTAAATGCGATTTTTTAATCGATTATCACTGCAATAGTAATCGATTTCCTTTAACCACCCAATCCCTCATAGAAAACAAACGCCCCAACACATCACGTGCTTGACGTCAAAAAAGACACGCTTATTTTCTCCCGCTTTACCTTCGTCCGGAAATGAAGAACGAAATCTCCAAAATGAGATTTCTCGCAAGAGTTTCCGAATCATAAAATAAATTATTAAAAAATAACTACAGTTTGTAAATTAATTTTGGTTCTGGCTTTCGAAACTGTGATGTCAAGGGTCTCTGAGATAAAAATTTCGTAAAAATGTAACAACATTTACGTATCGATTCGACAATTTGGAAAAATGGGTCGCGGCCAAAATCGCGTTTTTTTCCGAAAAACGGGTGCGTACAGTCGATCGAAAAAAAATCACAATTAATCGATAAATTAAGACAGACAATTTTAATTGTGATTTCCGTATAGTGTCATCTTTCCCGTATAGGCTCGTCCGAAAAAAAAATTCTTGGACGGATACGTTAGGATTTACGAAGCTTTTACTCGTCCGGGAGCTCCAAATCGCGACTAAATATTTAATTACGGAAAATCTAATTAAAAAATCGAAAAAAGGGCTTCGAGGTGCATAATGTGACCTCGGGGGGCATCTTCGTGTCGAATCTCAAGACTGTCCGACCTGCCGTCTTTGCGCCGTGCCGCGAGCAGACAAAAACTCTGTCACACACACACAGACTTTGCCTTTTATATATAAAGATAGAGAGAGAGAGGTGTAGATGGATGTGTTGTCCAAGTGAATGTAGTTTGAAGTTGCCTGACTCGAAGAGGAAGGAAGCATCATTTTTTTTCTTGCAAAAGAATGATTCCCCTTCCCTGTTCGAAAGATGCATTTGGCCGCCTCTTTTTCGCGAGTTATGCATACCATTCCGTCCTCTGACCACCGGCTGGATGTGACGTCATCAGTGAGATTCTCTTGATCCAGTTGGAGGTGCCTCGCCGGAACCGGACTCGGCCGGCGGGCACGGTTCTATTCTCGAAACGGGATGTTTTCGCCGCCGCTGACCCTGACCCAAATACCGATCGCTGTATTTCTTCATCTGCTGGCGGACAGGTCGAAACTGGACATCCGGGGCTTGTCCGGAATGCAGGTGTTTGACACTGCCTCCCCTTTTACGGTTTGACTTATTCAGAGCAGAATTTTTTTTTAAATTACAAATATTTGAATACGTCAGTCTTTGGGTTTAGAAAGAGTGTTATTGTAATATTAAACAGGGTGTTTCAAAACGAATAACCCGATTTGAAATGAATATATTATGAAAAACATTGAACATAGAAACTTAAAATTAACCTTTAGCTTACGGGGCCCATTTTTCCGATTCCTTCTTCAGAACGGCCATTGAAGGGTATATATATATATATATATATATATATATATATATATATATATATATATATATACCCTATATGGTACACACACACACACACACACACACACACACACACATATATATATATATATATATATATATATATATGTGTGTGTGTGTGTGTGTGTGTGTATATATATATACATATATAAATATATGTATATATATATATATATATATGTATATATATACGTATATATATATGTGTGTGTGTGTATGCATATATATATATATATAAATATATATATAATCATTCTTGGGATACATGCTATCCCACCCCGTAAGGAAAGGGTTAATTTTATATTACATGGCTAATCATAAAGTTTTTTTACAAACCAAATGAAAGGCGCTCAATATGTCCGCCTTTGGATGCACGACATATGTCTATACCAGAGGTGGGGAACCTTTTTACTATTAGATGCCGCATGTAAATTAGGTAGTGTGACGATATGAACACTTCTCCCAGGTAGCTGGGCATAGATTAATTCAAGATACGGAATTTAGGATTTAAACTTATGTATTTAATTATATACAATATTTACACTTCAGTTACATCAGATTTTACTGTCATAACCGCCCTAAGGCACCGGGGAGTTAAAATCCTTCCCCAAACAGTCAGAGTCCACTCTATATGAAACGGCACTAAGCCCGGGATTCAAGTTCCCAAAAATGTAATCTGGCCCAAGGTATCGGTCACCTTCTGAGAGTAGATCTCAAGTCTCTCTGATTCTTTTTCGGTCCGAGGTTCTCCAAGAAAACTCTAAGCACCTCCCTGGAACATATTTCGTCCTATCATGCGTTGGTTTTTGTGTTTAGACGTTGATTTGCTGAAATCAGTGACATCAGCTATTTCCAACATTCGAGAATTTCCCACGCAGAGGGCTTAGCGTAACGAACCGCCCTTTTGTGCATGAAGAATGTCGGACTCTCGGTGTGTGGCCTTTGTCGCCAGCTGACACCCTCTTGCCAGTAGGCAAGGAGAGGAAATACCGCCCTCAGTCCGGCGATGACCATCAGTCAGTTAGCTTGACACCAGGGTTCAACCCAGTTCGCGCCCCCCTCTGTTGCCAAGGACAGGGGTGACAAAGACACATCAAATATTCACACGACTGACTGCTTGAAGAATTTCCTATTCTTCACAGTAGTAATAAAGGAGGCCGCATTAAGTTGATGTACTTATAAATACGACTTTTATGAAATTATTCTAGTTAGGTATAGTTTTAACAATTTGCTGCATTATATAGGTAAAAAAAATTAAGTCTTTATTGATTTATTATTTGACTTAAGTTACAATATAAAATAATTTTGTATTCACATAAGGGTAATATCTTGCTATAACATTAATCATTAATTATTATTTTTTTTAATAAAATTATTAGATTCATAGATATCACTGGAATTTTTTATATTCCACTGTTGGTATTTTTATTTATGTAAGCACTCACTCACGCACACACACACACACCTATATATATATATATATATATATATATATATATATATATATATATATATATTCATCCAGATTTTTAAATTTTAATAAACAACTAATTATTTAAATACCACTTCAAATAAAAATAATAAAGTAGAAGTATTTTTAAATAGTTTCAACATCATAAATAAATACAATAGAAAAATAATAGTATTAAATTATAAATAACTGACATAGCAACAATTCCTAAAATAATTTTAAAATCCGATGGAAAATTTATGCTAGTGGGATATTTGCATTTGTTTCTTGCTTGAAAGTATTTGAATATTTGGATCAAGCTTCGTAACGCGAAGCCTTCGTACATGCATTCATGCTGTTCTTTATTTAATTCAAATGATTTCCAAATTGTTGTAATCTATAAAATTAAGCATTAATTAATACAAGTGCTGGCTTTTATGAAGGCCGCACAAGAAGATCACGCAGGCCGCATGTGGCAAATTCGTCCCAAACTTTTGCGAGCATGTCTTCATACACTGCTTCCACGGCTGTTATGCGTAAACAGACAACCCGTGTC
This sequence comes from Dolomedes plantarius, assembly GCA_907164885.2. Classification (NCBI taxonomy): domain Eukaryota; kingdom Metazoa; phylum Arthropoda; class Arachnida; order Araneae; family Dolomedidae; genus Dolomedes; species Dolomedes plantarius. The sequence goes on from OU015490.1 coordinate 14,299,387, forward strand.
TCGGAATTGTTTATACCATCGCCTAATGCTCGGAGAGGTAGGAACTTCAATCTACCGGGGTTTGGTTGACGAAAATCACGCTGAACATTTGTTACCCACTCGCACTTCGCAAAGCGTAGAACACAAAATGTTTTCTGTTGTGTAGTCGCCATCTTTACAACCACCGAAGTGGCGGGCGAAGGAAGAGCGTTAGAGCTACTTGTCGGCAACTGCGTGAAACTCGGGATTTCCCTAATGCCTCTACATTATTATAAAACAACGGATTAAAAGATGAATAGTTATGATTTTTTTCAAATCGGATGAATATTTTTGAAACTTATAAATAAATAAATAAATAAATATACCGGATGCGTCATAAATTCGTGCAAAGTTCAAAAATTCATAATAAAAGAAACAATGCTCGGAAAAAATTTTCTGTTTCTGCCAATAAGATCAGAGGGACATTGGATTTTTTTTCCATGTAAAAAAAAAAGTTTCCAAAAGCAACCGAAAGAGGGCGCTCACACGTCATACTGAGGCGTTTTATGCAAATCAGGCAAACTCAAAACAGAAAATCAAACAGATCACAATAACACGAGACTGTGCATTTATTTTAAAGTAAGAGATATTCAACATTACTACCAGCACAAGGTAATAGGCAAGTGAGGCGCGCCACGAAGTCCATTACAGCGGATTGAATCATCGATGGCAGCGACTGTCTGTCGAGTGACATTTTTCAGTTCCACCAAAATGGTGGGAGAATCCGGTACACATGAGACTTTAAGTATCCCCCCAACTAAAAATATTCCGGGGTCAAGTCTGGTGATCGCGAGGACCACTGAACCTTATAACCGCGACTTATAGAACTGGGTCTTATGTGAAAGATTCTAAAAGGAACGTCTTGATATCACGTGAAATGGGGGGCGGGGCACCATCCTGCATGAAGGTGACAACAGGTAACGCGTGTCTTTCCTGCCATGCAGACTTAACGTGGTCACGCAAAAGTGCCCTCTTTCGGTTACTTTTGGAAACTTTTGTTTTACATGGAAAAAAATCCAATGTCCCTCTGATCCTATTCGCGGAAACAGATAATTTTTCCGAGCATTATTTCTTTTATTACCAAATTTTGAACTTTGCACGAATTTATGACGCACCCAGTGTGTATATATATATATATATATATACACAAAGAGAGAGAGAAAGAGAGAAATAAATTGACAAACCCCCCTTCCTTCTGCTTTATTTCTTTAAAATAATACCGATTGGTTCAGTTCTCGTCTATTCTTGTCAAACACCCTCCACACATGTACAGTGAAACTTTTTTAGCCTGCCACCCCTCCGAACGGCCTCTTTTTTTCTTCGGATCTACGACTGGCTATATATATATATATATATATATATATATATATATATATGTGTGTATATATATATGTGTGTATATATATATGTGTATGTATATATATATATACATACACATATATATATTCACATATATATATATATATATATATATATATATATATATATATAAACATCACACACACATTCCATATCACTATTATCTTAATTTGCTCTTCCCTAAGTTGGTAGCTCTCGATTTCATCCTTTTGATATTTTGTCCGTCTTCCAGTGGAAAATGCTGCATTTAACACTGTAAGTTGTTCCATATATCGACTGGTTTAGTTCCACTCCATTCTTTTTGCTCAGATACATCCTCGCACGCCAGAGTGATTAAACTGTCGCCTCCGACTCTCCTCGACCTTGTCGTTTTCCCACCCTGTCAGTCCGGTTTCCAGGAATAACTTCGATTCTGCAAAAACTCTCAAAACATTTCCGAAGCGTCGAAAACACGTCGCTTATGCATATATTATGTATATATTTATTTATGGACATGTATACATATTTTATCCATGCATACATACATATATATATATATATATATATATATATATATATATATATATATATATATATATGTATGTATGTATGTATATATATATATATATATATATATATATATATATATATATATATATATATATATATATATATATATAAATGTATGTATGTATGTATATATATATATATATATATATATATATATATGTATGTATGTATATATATATATATATATATATATATATATATATATATATATATATATATATATATATATAAATGTATGTATGTATGTATATATATATATATATATATATATATATATATATATATATATATATGTATGTATGTATATATATATATATATATATATATATATATATATATATATATATATATATATATGTATGTATGTATATATATATATATATATATATATATATATATATATATATATATATATATATATATATATATATATGTATATATATATATATATATATATATATATGTATATATATATATATATGTATATATATATATATATATGTATATATATATATATATATATATATATATATATATATATATATATATATATATATATATATATATATATATATATATATATACAGTTGGTTCTCTGTTTAACGACGCTCTACTTAACGACGATCTCTATTTAAAGACGATATTTCCCAGTCCCGGTCCCTCCGACGTAAAAAAATTCTATTTAAAGACGACGTTGTTTCTGTTTAACGACGAATTTTTTATATGAGTTTCTTCATCTACAATAAAAAACTGATTTCAAGATGCTGGAATTCACAAAGAACTTGTAGTGGAACTGCAAAGCACGAATGTAGAAATCAACGAAGATGACATTACCCCTTAAGAATGGAGAAATCTTGTTGAAGATGAGGTTGTTTCAATTCAAGATTTCTACAATTGTGATGAATCTGTTTTAACAACAGATTACAGAAATGTAGAACATATTTATGAAGATATACATAGCAAATGAAATCAAACGACGAAGGTGAAGATAAGAAAAACAAGACACTGCCACCGTCTTACACAGATGCAACTTCTTCTCTAGATGTTCTCCGACGCCATATTACATCGAATATGGAAGATGGCATATTTAGCATTTTAGAAAATCTGGAAAAGAGAATAACGAAAACATGGCGAAAAAGGAAGCCATCAACACTTTTTGACTGTTTTAAAAACCTAATTTATTGTATTGTTTGTACTCTTCTTTCAATGTAATTTAAAATAACATTTTGCTAATAAAATAATAATAATAAAAATAACATTTATAAACACGCCCATATGTTAAGAAATATATTGACAGTCCTAAGCCTGTAAAGTGTGAAGGGAAATGTTATTTTTTTCAAAAATTCTGATTAAGGACGATCTCTACTTAAGGACGATTTTTCACGGTCCGTTGAAAGTCGTTAAACAGAGAACCAACTGTATATATGTATGTATGTATGTATGTATATATATATATATATATATATATATATATATATATATATATATATATATATATATATATATATATATATACTAGTATTGTTGCCCGGGTAGATATATAGATATAAAATTTTTCACCCATTCCATCAAAAAAATACTGGGCTGCACCCCCCGCTCTTCATGTTCATCAGGCCAGACAGAATCCGCTTAGCGCGTTTCTACTGGAATTATATACAAACAATAAGAAAATAGCAATTAATTAAAGATTTATTAATTAAAACAAGCACTATAAAGAAATAGAAATACTCAATATATACACTGCTCGAGTCCTTGCTAGTGGCAATATGATGTACATTAAAATGTATGATTACAAATTCCAAATATATAACTTTTGTTTAAGATTATAATTTCAAGATGAGCTGAACAGTAAGGAAATATTTCGAACTATGTAATATTATTAAAGAGATCCTATAAACTATATCTAAGTATATATTATAATTCTTTAATTATAATTTTTTACTATGCTCTTAGTCGTCATGTCGATTATTTTACGCACGGTAGAATATCGCAGGATTTTGCTCTTACTGAGGTTGGCAGGTCTGCCTCAGGTATTCCGACAACGTTCAGACTCCCTTATTAGAATTTTCGGCCAGTGCATACTTTAAACACTCGAATAAGAAACCGTTCTTTGGTGGGTGGGGGGGGGGGGGGCGGCTCCATGCCACAGTCCATCTAAACGTCCTCCCATCATTGTGTTCAACGACGCAGAACACAATGATGGGAATTCATAAAATAAGGAATATTTTCTTACATAACAAGGCGCGTTGTGCACAGAGTGCAACAAATAGAAGTATTATCTGTTGTAATCACGATTGAAAATGAATACAAAGGTCAGAGAATCAGACCTGCATTAGAAAGGGTGTAGCTATAAATTGAAACTGCTTAGAACATCCAAACCTTACTTGTGAAAACAAACCATTCAAAATTATGGTTTAGAGTGCTACGGTTAACTTTTTGCTACGCGAGGGCTAATTAGAACGGGACCTACAGTTTAAAGCCGACCATGAACGGCTACAAACATCTATGCCAACAGTGGGACTCGAACCCACAGGATCTGAACCGGATGCCAGCGCCCTAGCCATTCGGCCATCGACCTGTCTTCAAAATTACGAAAATGTTGCACTTTATACACGGGCGCGCCCGCTGAAATGTTAAACACTCAAATAAGAAACCGTTCTTTTGGGGTCTACTGCCCTCCTCCGAAGAGAAGAATTGGTCAAGCAGCTGTTTTATTTTGGTAGTGGAGTTCCTGGACCTGCTGGTTTTAACTCCTGTCAGCAAGATATTTTGTAGTCAATGTAAATATGCTCAGTAAAAATTTAGTGGTTTTAAAGATAGATTAAGTATAAGGATATTGATCTTTAAAGGTAAGTTAAAATTTATAGGCCTTCATGAGTTGAAGTTAAATTAATGATAATTAAACATTAGAGTTACAAGTAATTAACCTTTAACTTACGGGGCCCATTTTTCCGATTCCTTCTTCAGAACGGCCATTGAAGGGTATATATATATATATATATATATATATATATATATATATATATATATATATATATATATATATATATATATATATATATACCCTATATGGTACACACATACACACACACATATATATATATATATATATATATATGTGTGTGTGTGTGTGTGTGTATATATATATACATATATAAATATATGTATATATATATATATATATATGTATATATATATATATATATATATATATATATACGTATATATGTGTGTGTGTGTGTGTGTGTGTGTGTATGCATATATATAATCATTCTTGGGATACATGCTATCCCACCCCGTAAGGAAAGGGTTAAGGTAATATTAAGTTTAAAAAGTTAAGTAATAATAAGTAAAGGAGAAGGATAATTATATTACTGGCCCACAGTAAACTAGATGTTAAGTTTAAGAAAAAAAAAAGGCCCCATTCAGGGTCATACAATAATAATGTGATAATTGCAGAATTCCGCTGGGGGGGAAAAGTGAAAATTTCAAGATACGTGAATTTGGACTAAGCGACACCACCTAGACCCGAACCCACAACGTAGGGCTTAGCAGGCCAGCGCGAATGCACTGCGCTATGACAGCAACGTGAGTAGGTGAGCAAGATGTGAGGGAAATTGGTCACTCGGGGAGAGTTCCTTTTTAGGGGTGGAACCTTACAGAAGCGGGAGAAAATGTGTGACGGTGAAGAATGTTGATTATCCCCGACCCCTCATTTCGAGAATCGACCTCTAATAACCCTAAAACCAGTGCTAGGTGGACTGTACATGATCCCGTCGTTGTGTTCGACGACGCAGACACCTGCGTCTGCATTTCCGGGAAGTTTTTGTTTACCAACCGCCGGAAACCGTACCCGGTGGCAGATTGGCGCCCGCCTTCCCTTGCCAATTTAAATCCATCCTCCCTTTCTGTTCTAAATTTAGGGGTCAGAGCAGTACTCCTCCGTCGATCTCGTTGAAAAAGTTGTGGAGAGAGAAACACGCGTGAAGAGCGTCGCCTGATGGACTGGCGAGACATTGTTATATAATTGTCTCACAAAGAGATATGCGGACGAGGGTAAAAATAATCGGTGTGTACCCGGTGAAATAATCAATCTTTCACGCAGGTCGGGATGGAATCGTTTCGCTCGGTGGTGGATGAAGTCATTCTCGTTCTAAATATCGTTAGCGACTTTCAAATTGCCAGATATCGAACAAAAATTGGAATTTTTTTGGGGGGTGGGGTGGGGTGGGGTGTATTGATATTTTAAAAACGTGTAAATATTGGAATGAAATGCATTCAAAATATGTAGTGAAAAGTAAAATGAAAACTTGGTGGCTTTAGAAAAGTAAGTATTAAAGGGAGGTTGAAAAAACATCTTTTAAATGCAGGCCCTGATTTTCCATTAGGCCCAGTAGGCCCAGGCCTAGGGGCCTCCGAATGTTGGGGGGCCCCCAAAATTTTTATTTTAAAAGAAAAAAAGAGAAAAAATTCCCAATTCATTTTTTTTTTTTACCATTTTTAATAGCAATTTTTTATATCCTTTCAAATTTGATTGATTGGTTCATCATATGTATAGTTATATGTATAGTTCATCATATGTATGTTATAGTGTATATAAGGGGTTAATAAGTTTTTTGATTGCATTGTATTGGTGTTTTAATGAAGTTAATAATACGTTGTATTGCTTTTTGTTATTTGATAATGTTCTAGGCTTCTACGCTTCAAATAGCCAATTATTGGTAAAATGGTACTTTCAAAAGGATTTATGATTATTTTTTTTCTGTGTCAATTTTGGAAATTTTACGCCCACATCAGTGTTAGGGGGTCCCCATCTCGAGTTGTGCGTATAGTCAAGAATTTTCTAAATCGGGCCCTGTTTAAATGGCTTTCTCTGAAAATGAGAAATTTCCAGATTTGTAAGTCTTTAAGGGGACTCATATGGAAACAGAGATATGGAAACAGCGATATGTAAATTCTGTTTTTGTGATGAAACAATGGTGTCAATTTTGGTGTTATGAGAAAACAGAGGTGTTAATTCTAGCGTCGTTGATGAGACAAATGTATCAATTTTGGCGTCATGGGGAAACAGGGGTATGTAAATTTTGATTTCGTGATGAAACAAGGGTATGTAAATTTTGATCTCGTGATGAAACAAAGGTGTCAATTTTTTGCGTCATGAAGAAAAAGAGGTGTTAATTCTGTTTTCGTGATGAAACTATAACAAATCTGAAATTTTGGCATCATGATGAAACAAAAGTGTCAACTCTAGCGTCATGGGGAAACAAAGGTGTTCATTAAGGCGTCACGATGAAATAGAGGTATTAATTCTGGTTCAGGATGACACAAAGACGTTGATTCTGGAGTCATGGTGTGTTAATCCTGATTTCACGTAGGGGAGATATAGGTTTTAATTATTGCTTCATGGGGATACAAATGTGCCATTTATTACGGTATGATGACAGTATAAAAGTGTTAATTGCATACTTTGATGTTATGAAAGCTCAGAACTTATATATAATCGCTTTTAACAAAATTATACCATCATAAAATTGAATAAGCAAACAGTTGGAATTGGAAGCTCAAAAGGACTAACAAACTGCAAAAAGGAATTAAGGGGACTCACGTCCCTTAAGTCGAGGAAATAAGGCATATTTTCATACTTTTTGACTCTTTGTAACTATTTCAATTTACTACCAATTTTTCCAAATATTATGTTTATGATAAATTGATATATTTATTTTAATAAACAAATTTTCAACTCTCAAAATAATTTTAAATATTTTTTTTAAATGCTTTAGATATACTTTGTTTTTTTAAATATTTTTATTGTATACTGGCTTGCGCGCAGAACTATGAAATTAATTTTACACTTAAATGTATAATTCCTGTTTTATATTTAAAATAAATAATTCAAAATACAATTTAACGTAAAACATTCAACGTTAAAATATTTTTTCAATTATTTTAAAACTGCTCAAAATATACTTAAAATTTCCGTAAATTTTTGCATTAATTTACGCCCGAGAAAATAACAAAATGTGCAGTGATCGCAATAATTCTAGTTCAGACGCAATAAAATAACACGATTATGCAGTGATAAAAATTTCATGGAATTATGTCTCATAGTTTTGAGATATCAGTTGCGGAATGATGCGAAATTACATTTTGAGAAAAATGAGTTTAAAATTTTTCTTACCATAAACTTGATCAGTAATTAAATATTTAGAATATCAATATCTCCGGAACTAAGCGGAATATGTTCACGCGGTTTGCTTTATTTTGTTCAGAAATGATCAGGCTTTAACATAGTTTTTTTTTTTTTTTTTTTAATCGAATGTTTTAAAGATTTAAGGGTAGTGAGTCCCTTTACAATGCTCCTCGCGTCATCATTTGTGACGAAATTTTATGAAATTTATAATAAAGACTCCTGTATTACATGAAAATAAAGTTATGTATCCATTTCAGGATTCGAGGTCATTCAGGTTATCAAAGTTTAACTTGTGTAGAAAAGTACAAAAATTTCACGAAAATTCAGAGTACGCGCATAAAAATATTTCCTAAAAATGAACTATTCAACGAAAGTACAAAAAAATACATATCTTTGTTCAAAATGTATTTATAAACGGTATAAAGACAAAATTAAGGGGGAAATGTAAAAATTTAGTCACAAGGAGCATTTTAAAAAAAGATAATTTAATTTCAATTTTTTAATCCAAATTTTTTTTTTAATATTTATAAAATTTTATAAGGAGTTTAAAATTGTTATTCTTTAACGAAAATATATGCGACATTTCATATCTCGGAGGTAAAAGTTTCAAAAATCGTTTTGAAAGATCCACTATCCCCTTAACGCTGCTGTGTACTAACCTCGTTGGATTCGGACAGTTCCATGTTAACCTAAGGAGAAAATGGGTCCAAGGATTGTTCACTTGGATGGAAAGATTTTTTTATTTAACCTTTTGCTTATGGGGCCCATTTTTCAGAGTTCCTCTTTAGAACGGGAAATTTCATACCCCAGTGGCGTAGCTAGAACTTTTACCTCCCGGGGCGGTCTCCAATTTGCCGCCCTTTCTAAGTCAATCAGTTGGTGGTTTTCATAAATTAATAAACATAAATAGATAATTGTAATTGAGACAAACTATAAGTGGGGAACTTTTTTACCATTTGATGCCATATTTAAATTAGGCAGTAATAAAGGAGGCCGCTTAAGTTGATATACCTATAAATGCAACTTTTATAAAGACCACAAGAAACTTACGGAGGTCGCAGTTTCCCCACCTATGAGACAAAACATATACCTAATTTATAGAAAAAATTCCATAAAATATGTTTTATTTTATGTTTTTATATTTATAAATAAAAGTAAATAATTTCATTTCTTTTGGATAAACAAACAAATTGTACACATGTGTATGTAAACAAAACATATTTATATATTTACTCTTCTAACTTTCATAGTAGAAAAATCGTGTATAATGCTCTCAAAATTTATATTATTTGTAATTTCTTGTTCTATAGACAATATTGCAAGATTTTGTAGTCTTAAATCTCTCATTGTGGAACGAAGATAATTTTTTATCAAATTCAATTTGGAGAAGCTCTTTTCGCAACTAGCGACACTGATAGCAATTGTTAAAAAGATTTTTAGCAAAATTACAATGTTGGGTACAGAATTTTCCAATCTATACTGTTGAATAAATTTTAGTAGATCAAGAGGGCCTTCCTTCCCGTCTTTCCAACGTTTTGCGTCTTCTTGTAGTGCAAGTACAGCCATAAAAACCTGGATTCCTTTTCTTTCAATATAGAACTGTTCTTTATCAATATCAATAAAGTCATTTATTTGACATTCAAATTCTTCATTTAGCAGGTTACATGGTATTATACACGAATATTTTCTTGCAAGGACATGCAACTGATCAAAGCTTTCTTTTATTTCCTTTACAATTCTATCCATTGATAAAAACATTTACATAGTACATAGAACTTCTACTCGACGTCGGCACCATTGATGTCTGTATCCGAGCAAAATTTTTAGAGATAATATTTTCAACCCTACATAGACTTGACGATGAGGAAAAATATTCGAAATCATATAGTAATTCATAATTCGAAGAAATCGAATAGTAAACTTATGAATTGAACAAGTGGTTTTTTTACAACTAATACTAAATAAAAATATGCCGCCCCCAAATTTGTGCCGCCCGGTGCGGACCGCACCCACCGCACCCCCCTAGCTACGCCACTGTCATACCCCCTTTCTATGTATATGTATATATATATATATATATATATATATATATATATATATATATATATATATATATATATACTTGGGATACATGCTATCCCACCCGTGAGAAGAAGGTTAATTGTATTTCGTAATAGAGAAAGAAATTTGACACCTCGGGGCATTTTCAGTTTTTTTTAAATGTCAATAATATTTTAAAATTTAAATGATTCGCACGAGTCGTGTCGATAATACAAGTGACGGCGTCGCATCGGCGAGGTGCAGGAATACAGTTTGGCAAAATGATGACATAAATAGGAATACTTAATGAGGTTTATACAGAGAACGTTTAGTGGAAGTAATAAAGACGGAGATTTAGAAAGCAATAAAGTCAAAATGCAAATCATCCCGCGTAATTATGCATACATACATACATACATATATTATCAAAATAATGGAAACACCATGAAAACCTTTATTAATACGGAGCAGAAGCACATTTGTCCTGTAATACCACCTGATTCACCTTGGAATTGGATTATACAAGTCATAAAGAGTGGTTAAGAATCAATGTGAAAAATGACTCGTCGGACCAAATGCCGTTTTTCTACATATTACTCGACCAGGATTTGCGCTCGTGGCACCATTGTGGACGATATTTTGTATTGGCATCTATTACAAGTGGCTCGGGATTAGTTACTCTTCCGTAAATGCCTTGTTTGTGAAGTTCCCTTCTACCTCTAATGGTTGATACCGGAACATGGAGATGCAGAGTGAGCTCTTCGGTCATTTTGGCTGCAGTTGTTTTCTTTTTTCGTGTCGCAATCCGATTCGATACCTCGTCCGTCTCTTTCACTTGGCTCTCCCTTTCGTCCACTATTCTGTTTGGCAGAGGATGTTTTTCCGTGCACTCTGTATGCTATCATGACTTTCGATACCATAGCTCTAAAAACACCCATTAGCCTGGGGGTTGCAGTAACAGATACTCCAATTTGCCCTTTTCGCAAGGTCTGCAAGATTTGACATTTTATGCTGTTCCCCCCTCCCCCCTCAAAGCACGATGCCCTTAGCTTCATTACTGCTACCTGACAGTAGGATAACACATACACTATATTATATAAAAAAATACCGGTGGCCAGACTCGTTTTTTAAGGAATGATAAGCACATTCATAAACACCACTAATATTGAAAAGGTGTTTCCATTATATTGATAACCACTTGTATATATATATATATATATATATATATATATATATATATATATATATACACACACATATATATATATATATATATATATATATATATACAATGGAATCCGGTTAATTGGACCACCGGTTAATCGGACCACTCGGTTATTAGGACCAAAATGATCGCGTCCCGATGTGGTCCGATTAACCGGAATCGACTGTGTGTGTATATATATATATATATATATATATATATATATATATATATATATAGTCGAACCCCGTTATACCGAACCCGGTATATAACGAACTCACGGATATAACGAACGAAAATTTTGGTTCCGTCGTTTCCCTACTGTACGTAATTTAATAAGTATTGTGTCTGTTTAATGTAATCGATTTTAGTCGATTTAATTCATTAATGATCATTTTTAATAGGTTTTATCATTTTTTTAATACTTCATTATCGAATGGAATAGACATTGCAACTAATGGGTTATACATTTTGTGAACTCTAACATTTTTCTGAACGGTTCGGGTATAGAGAACAAAACCTTTGGTGTCTTGAAGTTCGTTATAACGGGGTTCGACTGTATATATATATATGTGTGTGTGTGTGTTGAAGGAAGGAACCGGGATGGAGCTGCCAGATACGCTTATATGTTGAAACCTGTTTGAAAATATATGAAAAACCTCAATTCTGCGGTCCTTGCAGTCAATACAGGTCTATTTCTACCGAACACCGGAATATTCCAACAAACGTCCGAATTTTCTCTCCCCCGAGAGTGCTACTTTGTAGCGGCAGACGACTTTTCTCTCGGAATGCCAATCACTCCCTCCCGGGCATTCTCTCCCCGTCCAAGCGATAATTACAGGCTGCCGCACTCCGCACTGGCAATTAGAGAGGGAAAAAAGACGAGAAAGAAACCACCTGTATCGAGTGTGCCAAACGATTTTCAGAGGAAACCCACGAACGAGAAAATGAGTCTCGGAGAACGAAAATGGTTCGAAAGGGAACCAACGCAATCATCGAAACAACGGGTACTTTTGATTTTCCGAGATTTCTGGCTGGGTGAGTCTCCCATAGGGGCACCCTAATGACAGAGCCATCAATTCGGCGCTGTCGAAAATCGAACTTTCTTTGCGCCGAGGCTCTTATGATGGTCACCCGTTGCCCCCCCGAGGATCGTCTGTCCCCCTGTTAAGCTGTGGGATGTGTTTTCCGCTCGGTATCATTTTAATCACACATCGGAAAATATCTAAACCCTTCGGCAAAACGTGCACCAAATCCCTCGGTTGTTATGGAAATTAAAAAAATTTGCCAAGTTCGTTCGCTTGGCGAATTTCTTGGCGTTGACGATTTCTTGTGGCTATTTCGTAGACCAAACGATTTTTCAATTTACTGTGCATTCCTAAGTAATAGTGCATAAATATTAAATCATGAAGAGTGAGAACAAATCATGTTTAGTACTGGATGGTAGGGTATACATATACATGCATACATATTTTTAAATATATATACAGGTGGTTATGAAAATAATGGAAACACTAAGAAACATCATGAAAGCCTTTATTAATACGGCGCAGGATCACCTTTGTTATGTAATGCCACCTGATTCACATTAGAATTGGATTATACAAGTCATGAATAGTGGTTAAGAATATATTATACCATTCTTCAGGGAAAAATAATGAAAGTTCCTTTAGATATGATTTGGTGGATATCGATACCTGGCTCTATCTGCTTATACAAATCACAGTGGTTGGATGATATATAGTCGGGGGGGGGGGGGGACTGTACAGGGCAAGATAAGATATTTGACTTCTTTTTCATGCTCTTTAAACCGATATTTGATAGATTTAGCTGTATGTATAGGGGGATTATCATACCGGAGAACGCCATCTCCTGCAAGAAACAATGTTTGCACCATAGGATGGACTAGTGAGCAAAAATTTCAACATAGTCCTCCCCATTCAATCTCCGTTTTAGGGATACACTAGGGCCTGAAGAAAACCACGAGATGCCATCGCAAACCCTGATAGATTTACCTCCATGATCGTCAGTTGAGATGAGACAGCCAGAATCTTACGCTTGTGTAGGTGTTCTCCAGACATACGTACGTCCTGTTGCGAGGAACAACGTGAACAGTGATTCGTCGGACCAAATGCCGTTTTCCGACATATTACTCGACCAGGATTTGCGCTCGTGACACCATTGTGGACGATATTTTGTATTGGCATCTATTACAAGTGGCTCAGGAATAGCTACTCTTCCGTAAATGCCTTGTTTGTGAAGTTCCCTTCTACCTCTGATGGTTGATACCAGAACATGCAGATGCAGATTGAGCTCTTCGGTGATTTTGGTTGCAGTTGTTTTCTTTCTTCGTGTCACAATCCGCTTCAATACCTCGTCCGTCTCTATCACTCGGCTCTCCCTTTCTTCCACTATTCTGTTTGGCAAAGGATGTTTTTCCTTGCACTCTGTATGCTATCAGGACTTTCGATACCATGGCTCGATAAACACCCATTAGCCTGGGGGTTGCAGTAACAGATACTCCAATTTAAACGCGATCCAACAATTTGCCTTTTTCACACGGTCTGCAAGGTTTGACATTTTACGCTGTTCCTCCCAAAAGCACGATGCCCTTGGCTTCATTACTGCTACCTGACAGCAGAATAATACATATACTATATTATATAAAAAAATACCAGTGGCCAGACTCGTTTTTTAAGGAATACGAAGCACATTCATAAACACCACTGATATTGATAGGTGTTTCCATTATTTTGATAACCACTTGTATATATATATATATATATATATATATATATATGCAGTGAAACTTCTCTAGGCGGCCATCAATATTCGGCGGTCATCCCGCTAAACGGGCCTATCTTCTTCAGAATCAATTAAATACAATCCACAGAAACAGTATTATTTTAACCCCTTTTTCATGGCACCCCTCTAGACGGCCACTTAATTTTGGAAACATGACTGGTCGCCACAGAATACTAACATTAGTTCATGCAAACTAATAGTTAGAGGGACTAGTATTTTGTCATACAAACAACAGAGCTGAAACCGCCTGTCAAAAGAGAAACACCTTCATAGTAAAACATTTTAATTTTGTTCGACGAGAGGAGCTGAAAAAATATACAGTCGAATCCGGTAAATCGGACCCCATCGGGACGCGATCATTTTGGTCCTAATAACCGACTGGTCCGATTACACGAGCATGCCCTATGAGGCCTATGCATCTGTTTCGGTTCTTTAGGATTTGGTCCGATTAAGCGGCTGGTCGGATTATCCGGTGGTCCAATTAACCGGATTCCACTGTACGAGACCAATTAACCGGAGTCCTTGTAAGAGATTTTATAATAAGATATAAAATTTCGTACAGGGACAATAAAAAGGGTCTTTTGCGGTCATCATGAGGTTTTTTGTGTAATTATCCTTTTATGTCTCATGTTTTAGTAATTTTGATATTTTGTTGTATTTTGATCTGAACATTTCATGAAGATTATAAAATATTTTAGCTTATAACTTACTCAACTCACAAGAGATGGCGCCACTATTTAAGCATACTTTTATGTCTTAAGTTTTAGCCATCAATATTTTCTCGTGTTTCATTCTCAACTTTTCATGATTGTAAAAATATTTACTTGTAACATACTAAACTCAATAACAGGCAGTCCCCCTAGTTTAGTGTTCTTTTATTTCTCAAGCTTTAGGGATATTTATTTTCTTGTATTTCTATCTCAACATTTCATGAAGATTATTAAAATATTGGCTTGAGACTCAAAAAGTTGAATAACAGATGGCGCCACCATTTCACTATAGTGGGAAATTTTCTCAGTGCTCCAAGATGAGTGTACGGTATAACCGAGCGAACTTTTTTATCAGTTTTCCAGAGATTTTTAAGAATTCTGTAATTTAAAATGTAGATTTCGTTTTGAATTTATATCCTGCCATCCACGAAGCATGTGATTTATCAAAATACAGTCGATTCCGGATTCCGGTTAATCGGACCACATCGGGACGCGATTATTTAGTCCTAATAACCGGCTGGTCCAATTACACGAACATGCCCCTTTATACTTATGCAATAGGATTTTTTTCGGTTCCTTAGGATTCGGTCCGATTAACCTGTGGTTCAATTAACCGGATTCAACTGTATTGATGAAGTAGAGAGATTTTTAATTTAGAGATTATTTAGAAAAAAATATTATCTCCAACACACACGCACACACACACACACACACACACATATATATATATATATTCCTTGGCACCGTTTAGCTAACAATATTACTGTGTAGTTACAAGTCAGAAATTTTGAACCAATAAATTAAGCAATAATAATAAAAAAAGAATTGCTTTTATTTTAAATAATAATATATTTAAATATTGTTTTTAAAATCTTGTTATAAAAAAGATATGTATCTTATTTTACACTATATTGATAAAAAGTGAGAGAAAGAGGTCTATTTTTTATTAATATAGAACGTTTAAATTTTGCGTTTAAAGTTTGAATCTTGTTTCCATACTCAATAATAGATGGCGCCACCTGATGAACAATATTCTCATACTAGTAAATTTGCAATGTGCAATTTAGGATGTATCTAAAGCAGTGGTTCTCAATTAGGCAGTGGCGCACCCACGATTTTTTCTTGGGGAAAGGGGGGAGGTGAACGGATAAAGATATTTATAATGCAAATTCTCCTTCATAATGCAATTTCTATTTCTTTTGGGAGGTGTGTGGGGGGGGGGGGGGCCTTGCCCAACCCCATGCGAGCGCCACTGCACTTAGGGGACGCGCCCCCTGGGGAGGCGAGATTGATATTTAGGGGAGACGCGGATGATTAGCAAATAATATACAAAGGACGCAATTTCCTAGAGTTATAGAGAAATCGACCCGCTATTCGACGGCTACCCCTCAAAACGGCCACTTCTTTTCAGAACCATGACTAGTAAATTTAGATAAGTTTCACTGTTCACTGTATACACACACACGCACATACATATATATATATATATATATATATATATATATATATATATATATATATATATATATATATATATATATATATATATATATATATATTTGTATATATATATATATTTATATATATATAAATATATATATGGTGTAAGAAATTAAGAGAATTTGCAGACTTGGTCGATTATCTGTAGAACTACTGTACCGATTTTGATGAAATTTGATATGTACATACATTGATACAATACAAAACAAATAACCATTCAATTATTGCAATAAACACGCATGATCGTGCATAACACTCGTTGGAGTCGGAAGGTATGAAACAGCGGTTGCAGAAGAAACAAAAAAATGGGTTAATAGATGGGTTAATAGGGGATATGGTCCCTTCTTACATACAGGTCTCGCAGCGTGATTTAATACTTGAAATATGGCAGTTTATCATTTCCTTTGGCAATTGGTCCCACTCGTTCAGCAACGCTATTTTCATTCCCTGGATGGTTCTCGGAGGGGGGTTGCGAGTTGCAATTACCCTCCCCAGAGCGTCCCAGACATGCTCTATAGGGTTAAGGTCTGGAGATCTGCCTGGCCAATCCATCCGGCGAATATCCTCACTATAAATTCGTCGACCAGAAGAGCTCTATGTGGCCTCGCGTTATCGTCCATTAAAATGAACACAGGACCAACTGCACCCCTGAAAAGGCGAACATAGGGCTCCAAGACCTCATCGCTATACCTCACACCAGTCACAGTGCCTGTTTCAAAGACATGGAGAGGTGTGCGGCCATCCAACACGATGCCTGCCCAGACCATTAAACCTCCTCCGCCATAATGGTCGATTTCGCGGACATAGGAGGGTAGGTAGCGGGTCCCTGGTTCTCTCCATATGAACGTACGGCGAGAATCGGTGTTTACGCTCAACCGGGACTCATCAGTGAAGAGAACGGTCGCCCATTGCTCCATACTCCAATCTCTATGCTCTCTTACCATGATAAACGGATTCTCCTGTTCGTAGAAGTGAGCGGGACGCAAACAGCAGGTCTTCTTGCAAACAACCCTCTGTCATGAAGTCTTTTGGAAACAGTCACCCTTGATACACGGGTTCCTGTGGCTGCATACAAGTCACGAGAGAGATGAGAAGCTGTAGCACTCCTGTTACGCCTCGCTATAATCGACAAATGGCGATCTTCTCTGGCCGTCGTGGCTCTTTGACGACCTTGCAAAGGCTTTCTCCCGATGGATCCGGTATCCTGGAACTGTTTCCATAAGTTACACACGACGCTGGACATTAAATTGAACTCTCTACAAATTTGGACTTGAGATTGGCCTGCTTCTAGCCTCCCCACAATTCGCCACCTCATTTCATCATCTAAACGTTGGTGGTTACTCATTTCTACTGTTACAATTTGAAATTAACCGATTGCTGCAAAATAACACCAAGAAATTCGCTGAGGTGTGCTAGCGAATGAAATGCGTCTTAACTTACGCGCGCTTATAAAGCCTGTTTCTGTACTGGCTCCGTCTACAAACACGTGTACGCTTACGTATTTGACGTACAAGATTTTCATTTTTGTCTAGAAGCAGTAGTTTTACATTCAGTTCAGTTCTTTTCATGGAATTCGATAAAATATGCAAATTCTCTTAATTTATTTCACCAGTGTATATATATATATATATATATATATATATATATATATATATATATATATATATATATATATATATATATGTAATGGAATGGGAGCCAATGTTATGGAAAAAATGTATTTTCGACGACCCCCCTCTAAACGACGCGTCTTTTCGGAACCATGACTGGAAGCCTTAGAGAAATTTCACTGAACTTTCACTGTGTGAGTGTATATATATATATATATATATATATACAGTCGAACCTCCATATATCGAAGTAGCAAATTGCCGGAAAAAAATTCGATATATAGAAATTTCGATATATAGAACTGAGCTTAGTTTTATCATAATTCTCCTAAAAAAAATTAAGGCTAATTTTCTTATACGAAACTCCATTTCTAATTTATATGCGAATCACATTAAATGAAAGTTAATAACTAAAAAATGAATTAATATGAAAGATTTATTGAGTACTACATACCTTTAAAAAAAAACAATAATCCAGACAGTGGTTACAATGATCACAGTTACATTCTTTTTTAAAAAAAACTACGAATATCTTGCTGAACAGCCAGTTTTGCGGAAAGTTCAAAGAAATGTTCGTATTTATTCAGTACATTTCGCGTACATTTTCCGCGAACTGAAGTTCACGACGTATTGTTTCAAATGCCAAAAATTGGGAGATTTTATTCTAAAGTGGAATAAAATCTCCCAATTTGTCTTGAAAAAAATTTCGATATATAGAGATTTTTTTCGATATATAGAAACAATTTTTCTATGTAATGAACATGGAGATTTGCTAAGAGTTCGATATATAGAAAATTTGGATATATGGAAGTTCGATATATAGAGGTTCGACTGTATATATACACTGAAGAGCCAAAATAACTGGTACGGGCTTGCATATGCAAATAACGTAGATATGCAACCAATAAACGTAACGGGATGCGGTCGGCAGTGGCTATATAAGACAACAGGTGTCTGGCGAAGTTGTTAGATCGATTCCTGCAGCTACAATAGCAGGTTGTCACGATTCATGTGGCTTTGAACGTGGCGTTCAAGTCGGCACACGAGAAATGGGACATAGCATCTCTGAGTTAGCGATGCAATTTGGCTTTTCGCACACGACCATTTTACGAGTGTACCGTGAATATCGGGTATCCGGTAAAACATGAAATCTCCAACAGCGGTACGGCCGGAAAAAGACCTTGAAAGAGCGGGGCCGTCGACGACTAACGAGAATCCTTAAACGAGATAGACTTCGAACACTTCCTCAAATTGTTGCGGATTTCAGTGCTGGAGCATCAGCAAGTGTCACCGTGCGAATTTCTCAACGGACCGTCACTGCTATGGGGTTTCAGAACCGCAGACCCACTAGTGTACCGTTGTTGACTGCCTGGCACAAAGCTTTACGCCTTGCCTGGGCCCGCCAACACCTCCATTGGACTGTTGATGACTGGAAACACGTTGCCTAGTCTGATGAATCTTGTTTCCAATTGTATCGGGCGGATGAAAGTGTACGGTATAGAGACAAACTCATGAATCCATGGTCTGTACACGTCAACCGGGGACTGTTCAAGCTAGTGGAGCCTCTGTGATGGTATGGGCGTGTGCAGTTGGCGTGATGTGGGATCCCTGATACGTCGATACACTGATACACTCTGACAGGTGACGGGTACATAAGCATACTGTCCGATCCTCTACACTCATTTATGTCCATTGTGCATTCCGACGGACTTGGTCAATTCCATCAAGACAATGCGACACCCCACGCGTCAAGTTTTGTTACCTAGTAGCACCATGATCGCTCTTCTAACTTTAGACACTTCCATTGTCCACCAAAAACATCAAACATGAAGGATATTGATCATATCTTGGATGCCTTACATCCTGCTGTTCAGAAGAGATCCCCACCCCCCTCGCACTCCTATGGATTTGTGGACTGCCCTGCAAGATTCATGGCTTGAACTGGATCCAGAATACCTTAAGACATTAGTCGTGTTCCGGTACATCTGCGTGCTCGTGGGGGCCCTACACGATATTAGGCAGGTGTACCAGTTTTTATGGCTCTTCAGTGTATTTTGAAAATGAGAGAGAGAGTTTATCTGAACGCATATGAATGACTCACTGCATGTTACTTAATCTATTTTTGTTCCCTCAACAGGTGTCTCTCTGACGTGCGAGTGCAGCACGTCGCAGTGCCTACAGCGCGGCACGCCCCTGTGCACTACGCAGGAGGGGCTGTGCTTTACGCAGTACCTGGAGCGGGGCCCGGGGAGCTCCCCCTTCATCCGGGGCTGCACTGACGGCCGCACGCCCCTGCTGTGCGAGAATCGAAGGCCCCTGCTCGTCAAGAACTGGCCTTTGCTCCACTGCTGCGACGCCGACCTCTGCAACGCGGGAGTCTTGCCCACACCGCCAGAAGGTGAGTATATATATATATATATATATATATATATATATATATATATATATATATATATATATATATATATATATATATATATATATATATATATATATATATACAGTGGAATCTCGATCTATCGTTTTTCAATTACCCGACTGAACTGAACGATAAATGCGGGAAAATGATAATTCGGAGAACGATCGGTCGAGATTCCACTGTATATATATATATATGTATATATATATATACTATATATATATGTATATATATATATATATATATATATATATATATATATATATATATATATATATATATATATATATATATATTTGTAGGACGGCGTCTAGGGGTAAGTAACTTTACGGAAAGAATTACACGAAAGGAATAAAAAGATTAATATCTAAACTAACATTTTATTTACTTTTAAACACATAAAGGAAAAGACATCACGCTATTTACAATTTACAGATTTACGAGGAAGGTAAATTAACGATTACGAGGTTTTACTACAGAGCATGGTTCACCTGTGAGATAGGGACTCCGAAATATCCCAATTTGTTTAGCGAATTCGATAAAAACGCGACGCTGGAAAGGCACGACTTTACTCGTCCATGTCCGCGGGGGGTCTGCCAGTGAGCTTCAAATGCTCTCCGAAAAGGTGACGTCACGCGCGCGCAAAGCTTTCCTATTGGACGCTTACGCCCAACGGAATAAAATTCGTTCAGGTCGAAGTCTCCATCTCTCACAAATCAATTTTCTACAAGTTCGGCCAGCCTGGAATCACTGACCTCAGTGATCTGACTTTACATAAAACGATTGGCCTAAAACATCACTAAATAAATGTACATCAAAATTTCCGAAATGATTTAGATATGAGAAATAACCATACAATTCGCGCAAATGAATTACAATGAGGAAATACAATAAACAAAAATAAAATAAAAACAGTAAACAATTATGAATAAAAAGAAAAAAACGTTTAATCCCTCATCCTGGTGAGTAGGATTTCATTAGATCGGCAGACGAGGAGGTCAATCTAGGACCCTCGTGGTTACCTACTTTCTCTAACTCGTATCTATCTCTAGGCTTTACTTCGATAACTCTATATGGTCCTAAAAATTTAGGGCTTAGCTTCAAGCCTGTTCCAAATTGCGTTCTTCGGATGACTACTAGATCTCCTTGCTGATACTCAGGGGCCTTCTTGCATTTCTTATCGTAGGATCTTTTATTCTCAGCCTGGATCTTCAGAATGTTTCTTTTAGCATCTTGTCGTAATTGGTTTCTTTGCTCTTGAAATTCTTCCACCATCTCTTCCATTAGCAGATTTTTTAGGTGAAGGTCCTCCTTATTTCTCATGATGACGCCAGTTAATAGTTCAAATGGAGACCATTTAGTACTTCGGTTGGAGGTGCTATTTAGAATTCTTTGCAATGGGTCTACGAATTTGTACCACTTGGTAGGATCGACGATGGACATCTTGGTCAAAACAGGGATAAGAGTTCGGTGGATTCTCTCCACTTGACCGTTTCCTCGTGGTACGCCAGTGGTGATCTGCAGATGTTGGATGTTCTCTTCGGTACAATAGTCACTAAACACTTTGGAGATGAAAGCAGAACCGCGATCTGTTATTATTCTTTGGGGATTGCCGAAAGTCTTTTGTTGCAATTTCAATTTATCGAGGGCATCTTCTGCGGTGGTAGATCTTGCGGGATACAACCAGGTGAACTTCGTGAAGTCGTCAACTATTGTGAGGATATGTTGGTACCTTTTGTTGGTAGAGGGCATAGGACCAATGAAATCTACGTGATAGGTGCTTAACGGTACATCTTCTTTCGGAATAGGGTATAGGAAACCTTCTTTTTTCCCACTCTTTCTGTTGGTTAAAATACACGGTACACAGTTAACGATCACGTTTTGCACTTGTCTGCTTAAATTATGTATGAAAAATTCTCGTTTAACTATTTCTTCTGTTTTTGCAGCTGCGAAGTGTCCTTTCTCATGAGCTAGCTTGATTAGCTCAGTTTGCATATCTCTTGGTACTACTATTAATTCACGGCCATCTATGTATTTGTATAATATTTCGTTTTTAATGAAGAAGTCTGAAGTAGGGTTTGTTTCAATCAGTGATTTAAAATTTTGAGTGTTTTCGTCTCCTTGTTGAGCTCTTTTCAATCTGGCGGTGAGAGTATCGCTTGTAATTATGGCGACGGGGTATCGGCTTAAAGCGTCTACATGTTGCATTCTCTGGCTGGGTCGATGCACAATTTTGTAATCATAATTTTCCAACAGTAGTGCCCATCTCGCTATACGAGTAACTAAATCTTTTTTGTCCATAGTCTTTTGAAAAGCTGAACAGTCCGTTATGATTTTGAAATGTTGCCCTAGAAGGTAGATTCGAAATTTCTTTAAAGCGGTGACAACAGCAAGAACTTCCAGTTCATAGCTACTATATTTCTCCTCGGCTGGAGTAGTTTTCTGCGACATGTATTGAACAGGGTGTAATTTTCCGTCATCCGCTTCCTGGAGCAAAACAGCGCCATATCCTTGTTGGCTTGCATCGGTGTGTAGTTCGGTCCTTTTCCCTTGCTGAAAAATGCTTAAAACGGGACTTTCAGTTAATAGTTTCTTGAGCTTTTCGAATGCTTCAATTTGGGCTTGTTCGAATACAAATGGATTGTCTTTTCTTGTTAGATCACTCAGAGGTTTCACTATTTTAGAGTACGCGGGAATAAATTTTCGAAAGTAGCCGGTCAGTCCTAAAAAACTTTGGATCTGCTTGACCGTTCTTGGCACTGGGAACTTCTTGACGGCTATCGTCTTCACAACTGACGGGCGTATTGTTCCGTTTTCGACGACGTGACCCAAAAATTCGACTTTCCTACTTAGGAATCGACATTTCTCAAGTTTAATTTCTAAGCCATACTTCGAAGCAACTTCAAACACTTTCTTTAGTTTTTCTAAACCTTCTTCTTCATCTTTTGCTGGAATTATCAAATCGTCCATGTAAATTACTACAATACCTTTTCGCATTAGTTCTCGAAAAATACTGTACACATATCTTTGGAATACGCTGGGACTAGTGCTTAGGCCGAAAGGTACTTTATTGAACTCGAATTGTCCGTCTGGAACAACGAAGGAGGTGATATGTTTGCAATCTTCATTGACATCGACATGGAAAAATCCATTTCTCAAATCTAACGTAGTGTACACCTTGGCTTCTTGGAGTTTATCTAATACGTCTTCTATCAACGGCAATGGAAAACGATCCTTGACTAATTTCCGATTCAACTTTCTGTAGTCCACACACAATCTAGTGGTGCCATCTTTTTTCTTGACTAGCACAATTGGACTCGCATATTCGGATGAGCTTGGTCTTATAATTCCTTGTTCAAGCCATTCGTCGACTTGCTTGTTGACTGCTTGGTTCTCGATAAAGGATAATCGACGTGCAGACTGGTAAACCGGTATGTCATCTTTCAAAATAATCCTCATGGACACGTTTGTCGTTTCGATCTTATTTGGTTCATAGTTGGAGATCAATTCAAACAGTTCTTTTCTTATTCGTGGATTGCTAACATGTTTGACTTCAATTTCGTCTTCAGTTTTCGCTTCGTATACTTGCGTGTGCATGAACCAAGTTTTATCTTCACGTTTACGGAACTGAACACTTTCTTTGTCGAAGAAGACGGAGGCTTGTTCCAAAATATCTGATCCGATTACTGCCTGAAATTCTAAACACGACGTAGGTACGATGTGCCACGTGAGGGAATATTCTTTTCCATCCAATTCAATTTTCCGTTGGAACGACCCTTTTGTTTTGACTTCGTACTTCCCCAATCCAGATAACACTACTATGTCTTTCGAGAGTTCTGAGGGTTCGATTATCCCTTCGCACATATCTTCACGAATGAGCGTCGCTGAACTGCCGGTATCGATGAGAGCTTCAAAAGTCCTGTTACCCATGGTTATTCTCTTTGTTTTAACTCTTCCTTGAGATATTCGTGAGCAGACTTGAACCGGAGAGCTTGCAGATTTATTAATATTTGGGTTTTTGGGTCGCTTTGTACAATCTACGGCATAATGACCCTGTCCTTTGCAGTAGCTACAGATTAGTTGCTTATTTCTTAAGGCGTAAGGAGTTCCGTTCGATTGAAAGTATTTTTTTTCATGCCTATTGTTCCCAATTTGGAAATGTTCAGGTCTTCGAGAATAAGTATCGCTAGATCCTCTGGCTTCGTATTTTCCTTTCGCGAATGAGTTGGATGACTTCGGTTTTAACGTTCTTCGGACATCTTCATATTCTTCAAATTTTTTAGCTAGTTCGGCAGGTGAGTTAATAGTAGACCATTCGTCTAGAAAATGTTGCTGAAACTCGTAAGGTGCTTTCTTCTTAATTTGATCGGCTATAATTAACTCTCGCAGTTGATCGAAGGTTTCTATTTTCAAACCGGAAGTCCATCCGTCGAAATACGTCTGCAGTTCGTAGTGAAAATCTTGCCATGTTCGCTCATCAGATTTTTCGTGAGATACAAATAGTTGACGAAGTTTTTCCGGAGACAATTTAAATCTTTTCAATAGTAAATCCTTGACGTGGTCGTAATCGTTACATTTATCCGCTGGTTCTCTTGCGATCAGATGAGCAACGTCAATGGGTATCAATCCTATCAGTCTCTGTACCCAATCTTTCTTCGGCAAAAATATCAATTCTGCGTGCCGTTCAAATAAGGTGAGGTTCAAGCTGATGTCATCCTTCATATTAAACTTATGGAAAGTTTCGTGAATCAATTTATTCGGCGCTTGGACGTTTTCGGCGTTGTTCGTCGTATTGACACTCTGTTGAGCCTGTATTCGTAATTTCTCGAGTTCATGTCCTCGCTCTTCTCGCTTCTGTTCAATTTCTCTATCTTCTGCTTCTCGGCGTAATTTTTCTTCTTTTTCTTCTGCTTTTTGGCGTAATTTCTCTTCTTTTTCGTCTGCTTCTCGGCGTACGCGTTCCTCAGCTATGCTATCGATCAGTATTTTGACATCTTCCTCTACGTAATTTGGACTTTTCACGATCAGTTCTTTTATTCGAAGTTTAGTTGAACCCTCTTGGATACTTAACGGCAATTCTGAGGCAAGTTCTATCAGGTCTTCCCTTTTCTTAGAGAGAAGAAATGCCATTTCGTATAAAAATAAATCGGAGTGGTAACCCAGAGAACAAATTTAATTTAAAACTTAGTTCAATATTTCTTCAAAACTTATTCTCAATGTGAGAAATTTATTTAGTCGCACTTAAAAAAGAAAAACGCTTGCTCAACCAGGAAGAAAGATAAAACGTGAACAATTAAATGCAATCTCTTACGATATTCGAATAAAACAAACAAATATTAGAAACTTCTGAAATCCGAAAATGGCACTAAAAACATATGCATAAACAACTTTTCAATTATTCACAATACCCAATTATTCATAAACAACTTTTAAAAAAATATATCCTGTTCTGGTTTTAAAAGATGCCATAAAAGAACATTATTTGAACTCGTGGTTTCACACAAAATGCAAAACATCCTTTCTCAGCATTAGACTAAATAGAGAGAGAAAAACACCTGTCGCGACAGCTATTCGCCTAATGTCTGCGAACGAGCGGAAATGATTTTTTTCATTTTATTACTCTACTGTTAACATCTGATAGCAAACAAACACTCTGAGGGTAAAACTTTAGCTTTTCAATGTTCTATATCGAACAAGGCTGTATACTATAAAAATGGGTTAATTGATATCAGAAAAAGGTTAAATATTTAAATATAGACTATTCTTAATTTATAAACATGGAAAGATAAATATTCAAATGAAATTTCGACACTTATATATTTCATACAACGTAATAGTAATATCCCTCGAATAATATGACTATGTTAATACCATTTTGTACAATCAATGTATTGGCGATTGTTCTTTGGCGTTGTCTCCTTGGCTTAATAATAAACATCACTGACCTGGCGATGGCGATTTCTCGGCGATTGTTGTGCTGTCCCTCTTTCGCTGGCGGGCTGATTTCTTTGGCGAATCTGTTAGCTGTGGACTTAAAAAAATACATTAGCATAGGACGTTGGTCTGTGAGCAAAAACCGAAAAAGGTGAACCCGAAAGGAAAAAATGCTCTTAGTTAAAAATAAAATTATTTCAAACCGAAAACGGAAGTAAAAGTATAAAATTCTTTAAACGAAAACGAAAGTAAAAGTAAGAATGTTCCTAGGCAAATGCCTAATGTAAGGAAGCAGGTTTTAATCCGGGCCGGGGCCCCAATTTGTAGGACGGCGTCTAGGGGTAAGTAACTTTACGGAAAGAATTACACGAAAGGAATAAAAAGATTAATATCTAAACTAACATTTTATTTACTTTTAAACACATAAAGGAAAAGACATCACGCTATTTACAATTTACAGATTTACGAGGAAGGTAAATTTAGGTTTTACTACAGAGCATGGTTCACCTGTGACATAGGGACTCCGAAATATCCCAATTCGTTTAGCGAATTCGATAAAAACGCGACGCGGGAAAGGCACGACTTTACTCGTCCATGTCCGCGGGGGGTCTGCCAGTGAGCTTCAAATGCTCTCCGAACAGGTGACGTCACGCGCGCGCAAAGCTTTCCTATTGGACGCTTACGCCCAACGAAATAAAATTCGTTCAGGTCGAAGTCTCCATCTCTCACAAATCAATTTTCTACATATATATATATATATATATATATATATATATATATATATATATATATATATATATATATATATATATATATATATATATATATATATATATATACAGACATGCACAAATGTATAATTGTTTAAATAATCACGAAGCTTACGTTTCGGAATTCTCTTCTAGCAGGAGGCGACTCCTTGAAGAATTCCGGCGCTGCCAAGAACGATGATTCGAAAGTCGGGCTCGAGGATTCTCCACCCCAGTCTTCCCCTCCTTCACTCCTGTCCTCCGTCCAGAAGAGCCCCTGGCCCCACATCGTGAGCCCCGTGTACTTGTCCGTGCTGGTGCTGGGCATCGTGAGCCTGGTGGTCATCGGGATCGTCGCTGCGACCGTCATCCGCAGGAACAAGCGCCTGTACGCCGAGCACTATGGCGCCCTGGAGTTCCAGCACCGGGGCAAGGTGGACCACTGCGACTGCGACTCCGAGCCGGACTCCCTGGGTTCCTCCCAGCCCTACCTGCACTTTGTGTGCTCCAACAGCAGGGACGCGTGATCCCCTCCTCAACGGCCACGTGATCAGTTCCTCTGAAGGCTTGTCTGAGACAGGCATGGACTTCCTCTGTGTTTTGCAGTGCTTCGTGTGTTGATTGTGTCACTACGAGATAGGCCGGTGATGACCTTGAGATTTTGCAACTGGGTTTCGGCTCTACTAACAGACGTATCGCAGACAACTTTTATACCACGCCATGTGGTTCACTGGATGGTTTACTGACGTAATGAATACCAAGTGGAACCTCTTCAGTGATACACGACTTCTGGACTAAATTGTTGTACTTTTCCACTGTTCCAGACGTCTTCCATTGGGAACTTTTGACTGCCCTCGTGGACAGCAGATCTTGACGGACTGATATCCAGGTTAACGTCGCCTCAACTCGGTAAATCAGCTAATCACGACCCGTGTTACGGATACTTAATTCTTAGTTCACTTGAATTTATTGAACTTGAATTACTTGAACTTAGTTCATTTTGCTCATTTATTGAACTTAGTTCATTTATTGAACTTAGTTACTTGAATTTATTACTTGAACTTCGTTCATTTTGCTTTTTGGTATCTAGTTCCCTCCTGTGACATCTTTCCCCGTCCTACCTCAAAGTTAAGTTGGAACAGCGTAGTTCCCTAAGCGCACAATCAAGAAATCCTAGGCTGAACAGCTCCAGACTAGGAAAGCAAAATTCCATATCCTGAAATGTTCTCGATATCTCCAGTGCGTGATTTTACACAGCTAATGGCACGCAAATTTAATAGACCACGAACCACGCCCCTTTCTATATCATCCTTTGCTTTTTAAACCAACAATGAAGACTTGTTCAGGAGGTGTTGTAACTTCTGTGATCTTCTCTCACAAGTGCCAACTTGGCTAGGGTCGCTGACTGTCTGTAACGACTCGTGTTAATGACTCTTATGGATGAACTAGTATTAGATCGACTTATCGAAAAGAAATTTTCGGACATCACTGCATTCTTAAATATCAGTATAATCCTACCGCCCACATTGTTTGGTGGTTAGTGTCGCGGGCTTGCACGGTATGGGTTCGGGTTCGAGACGACGCCCGAAAGTTCCCGTGCTGTCCCCTCATAGCAAGCAGTGTTGGCTCACCTATAGGGTGCTGCCATGATAAAGTGGCCAACGAATTCGCGGTGTCGATGGGCCATTGTCCTCAGCACAGACGCACGTGTTGGAACAATCCGATGTCAAGCTTCGATGAGGCCCAAATTACGGCGGATTAACGTGCAGCATGTTGCGACGACCCTTTCGAGAAACTGAGTTGGAAGAATTTCTGTCTGAAACGGCAGAAGCGTCCATGGTCAGTCTCCACTGGGGTCAGCCTAGTCAGCCCAGGTGTCTCGCCGGAATCATTTCAGCGGCGAAGCATTATACTGAACGTGTTTTTCGACTTGTGATCTTCCAGTAACATTCCATTGCGGTACTCGTTTTCCCCTGGAGTCCTGACTATCAACTTGTTTACTAGCTGTGATAGCCTTTCGTTATGTGAATAAGACATAGGCTGATCTGCAAAGAAACACTGCAGACGCCTTTGCATGCTACTTGAAGATGGCAGACGAAATGGGTAGCCAGGACCAGCCTTTCGCACAGAACACCGTCTGGCTTTGCGAAGTGACATCAAAGCAGACAAGCAAAATAATGGTTGTCTTTCGAAAGTTTTTAGGGTCTACGCTCTGCTTGGAGTTCGCCGGCGAAATGGATGCAATTATTTTCATTGTTATTGTTTTCATAGTTCGAGTATAAATCTTCCCAAACAATTAAATCTTTAATCCATTATTTTGCATAGTTGATAGTTCACAAGATAAAACTTTTTCGTATATTTTTTTTGTCACCTTGCACGAGTTACCTCGCTAGTTGTCGCCAACGTAAATGTTACTTTATCAGATTGGTTTAAGTTCTGAATAGCTTCATTAATTACTGTTTCATACTACAGAAGTCTAAAGAAGAAAATTTAAAAGATTACAGTAGTATGATATCAACATATCCTGTCGACTTATCGAAAAGAAACTTTTGACATCACTACACTCTTAAATATCTGTATAATAGTCCAACAGCCGCCCACATCGTTTGGTGGTTTGCACGATCGTTTGCCCATCGTCATCGTTTTGCACGATCATCATAAGCACCAACATTTCTTTAGCGAATATACATTTAGAGATTTGCAAACTCGTTCAATCGCCAACTGCTGAGTTGGGTCGCCAAAATAAATTGCTTGTCGTGAGGAAGTTTCCTGATTGTGTGGCGAACCTACTTTCGACCCAGCCGCCTGAAAGTTCTGTTTGTGCATTATCAATAGCAAAACGACAAGTGTATGCTATAGGCTCAATAAATGTAACTTAGCAACCGTAAAACTTTTGGCGTCATGCCATTACAAGGCACGAAATGGGACCCGCCGTGGCTTTGGAGAGGACGTGCGGGTATAATCCCCATCCTTGGGGGGATTAACTCTAAAAACACAAGTCAGGATAACAGAGTCTTAGGAATACAATACACGCCTAACGCACTTTCAACACATTCAATTCTCAGTGGAAAAGAACTGTGTTCCAAAGCGAATGTCAGGTATATTTATAGATTTCCAAATATACCTGACTATAGATTAGACAAGGTCTCATGACATTAAAACTCGACTATGAGATCCAGGGCGGAATTATAGGACCCACAGAGGAATGCAGCCACCGAATTAAGGACTGCCAAACGCAAATGTCCGGCCGGACCCTTATTCAGGCTATAAAACGAATCTGTCGAGACAGATATCAAAGGGGAGTTAAAAAGGAGGAGGCTGCCGGATAACGCAGAGTCCGGAAGCACTTTCAAAGTTCGTTCTCGAATGAGGCCATACCCACCGAGAGGGGCGGAGCTGTTCGACGAGGGCGACGTCCTGACACGCCTCTCACTCGAACGTTCCATCTAGTCCTAAGAATGTTTGAATGGTTTTTATATGAAGAATTTTTCTTTTTGTAAATAAATAAATTTTATGATTTTGCACACGTGTTGTTTGTTATTCTCACTCTTAGGGCCTGTTCACATAGGAGTACGTTGCGGAGTGTTAAGGGAAAGATGACGTTGAGATGAAAATAAACCAATCATAGGCGTTAAAAATTTCATTGCTAATCGTTTGGAAGTTTGTCATTGGTTAAATATATTTCAATACTTTAACGCTCCGCAACGGACTCCTATGTGAACAGGCCCTCAGGCTTCGTTCACTTTGCTCCAGGGGCGTTGTGTAGCGTTCCTCTGTTAGCGCCGAGGTGGTTGACAGGACCTATGATAGGTTTAACATATCACGTGGTCGATACGTTGACCGCTGATGCTCCACCCTGTTCTGGAAGCAATGGGTACAATGCCTTAAACTCCCCCCTCATATCGCATGGGTCACCGAAAGCCTAAGGTGATACAGTGAAACTTCTCTAGCCAGCTACCTCTCCAAACGGACACGCTTTTTTCGGAACCACTACTTCCCGCCGTAGTGATATCCCCAACTTATTCGACGGTCACCTCTCAAAACGGCCACTTTTCTTCGGAACCGTGACTGGCCGCCATAGAGAAATTTCATTGCATTGCTTAAATCCTTTCTGAGAAGTGATCGGTAACGAACAAGACAGAAAGTCAATTTCTTTTTTCCCAGCAACTAATCGGGATCGAACAGCACATATCGATCGATACCAAGGATTTCATGGTATAATATCTATATATTGTTTCGTTTTTCCTGGGTTCGTCAGGATTGAATAAAAACTCTTCAGAAAGTGCACACAAAATAAAATTTATAATTCTGTAAAATCTTCAGACGCGCACACAAATTCAGACAGAAAACGCGTAACATCTGTCTTCTATACAGCAGAAATCTCTAAAAACACAAGTCAGGATAACAGAGTCTTCAATACAATACACTCTTGACGCACTTTCAACATATTCAATTCTCAGTGGAAAAGAACTGTGTTCCAAAGCCAGTGTCAGATATATTTGCAGATATCCAAAGCGCCCCCTATCGGTCAGTCAGCTAGATATCTCTAAAAGCTTCCAGAAATGCCTAGCCGACAAGTTGGCGACCGTTTGGAGCCATATCACCAAATGTGGCGAAGACCAAAATAAGTCACCAAATCCATCGCCAATTTGGCGATAATTCTCCTATTTGGCTAGATTACCCAAAAGCTCGTAAAATTCGTAACAATATTCTGCAATATTCTATATAATCTATATTTACGCGTAAGTTGATTAACTATCATTATTTCTTAATATTCACTAACTATTATAGCTTCTTAATATTTGTGATAACAGGTTGTGAAAATCGGACACTATCTGATGTAAAATCAGACCGTGCTAGTGCAACTTTAACTCTGGATAATCATTAATACTTAAAGTAATTTTGTTTAGACGACTGAAAACGTTGTCCTGTAGATAAATCCTATAATTTTCTCGTAATGTAATTATGTCAGACCGCAAAATTTAATAGCTCAGTGAAATTATTAACGTTTAACTTACGTTTAACTGTTTATCAAAAACGATCTTTAAAACACGATGGATGACTTCTTGCCAACCTGTTCATTTTTTTCCCTTTATGATCGGAGCGAAAATCAGAACTACACAGTCCTGAAATTTCCGCCATAGACCCCTTTACAAAAATTCAACTTTCGCCATAAATTCGAAAATTGCGGCACGATTTCAATGAAAGATTAAATTTATTGTCAATAGTGTCATCACAACCTAATCATGACGCTTGGAAAAATTGGCGAGCCCATTTTACACATGTCTCATGAATACTGTGAGGACGAAAATGTATGCTAGCAGATAATATAATTTAAGGCAACAATGGACCATGAACTTCTTTTTTTTAATTTATTAACCAATTGCTATGAAATTTTGTATACTTATACAGTGTTGTTTTAGAGATGGAAATTCTGAATTAAAAAAAAAATCAGAATGTAATTAATTAAGATATTAATTAAAATCAGTGTGTTAGTTACTCTATTTAAAAATGCTCCACACGGCTTAATTTTTGTCTCAGATATCTAATTTTCTCTCTTAAGCTAGCTTTATATAGTTATAATAAAACTTAGTAACAATATTTGATTGACAGTCCTATTTATAAAAACTAGAAAAGAAATCGATCATTTTATGCAAAATGTATCAAAAAATTGTTTTTATTGTAAAAATTTTAAGTTGTTTTAAAATAATATAATGAATTGATTACTAAGTTTTATTCTAACATTTATAAATAATCGTTTTATGAAATTTTATGAAAATTCAAGAAAAATTATGACGCATGGAACATTTTGAACTTACCGAAACGACATGAAAACTTGCTTTGAGAAAATGGCATATAAAGTTTTAATTTGACTAACATTTCCATCGTTTACGCTTGAAAAAAATACTTATAACTCGGTTAATAATGATCGGATCAACATGCTTTTTTTTTTAAATTTAAAGCTGAGTTGCAGAATCCTTTTCTAAAAGAAAGAAAAAAAATCGTTTTGGGGACATATTTTTGTCAATCTGAAGGTCCATTGTCGCCTTAACACTAATCCCAGTTTGGCAAAGGCAGCTAGCCAGTGATCTGAACGTCTCTGGTTCGATGATGCCTGTCGCTAACAAATCCACGCTAATGGCGGCTGGTGCACGAAGAATCTGTCTGGCTGCAATGCACTACTAGTTCCCAAAATTTACCCTTGGAGGTACGGGGTCAAGTGTACGGCTCTTGTCACCTGACTCGGTTCCAAATTCAAGGACAGGTTCTTTAGCCAAGTCGGACTCCGACCCTTGTGGTTCTGTTCAAAACCGGAGCCGCACCATTCTGACCAATAGCCTAAATCAGTGGTCGGCAAACTCATTACTCAACAAAGCCAAATATCAACAGTACAACTATTGAAATTTCCTTTGAGAGCCAAATTTTTAAAAATTAAACTATATAGGTTGGTACATTGTTATTAACTTTATTAGGATACCCCTAAGCTAGCCTCTGCTCAAAACGTCCTCAACCTGATTCGTTCGCTGAGGTCGACCCCTTCCAACTCTCCCATCCTCATTCGTCTTGTGTACTTATTTGGTCTATCTCCTTTCATTCATCCTTTCTGTACAAACCATCTCAATATACCTTTCTAAATCCCCGACACTACATCTTTCACTCCACAACGCTCCCTAAAATTAACTTAATGAACTTTGCTTAAAGTTTTAAGTCTTAGTAAAACTATAGCCGCGTTGAATAAAACTTGATATCAAACTTAATAACGATATTATTTATTGATAAAATGAAATTGTAAGATATCCATAAAATTAAATGGTGACAATGACTGACAAACACTAATGTGAACAATGGCCTTGCATCTCCTTGGAAAGTTTGGGTAAGTCAGGTTTATATGTTGTTGTTTTTAATTTTAGGTACGATTCCAGGTTCTCATCAATAAGACGATTTCTCAATTTATTCTTGATAAGGTTCATGCTTGAAAATGACTGTTCGCATGAATATGTAGATCCGAATAAGGAAAGAACAGCAAACGCTAGATTTTTCAGCTGATTATATGAGTCAGGAATGCTGTTCCAGGTGTTGAAAATCAACAAATCTTCATTCTCCAGGTCTTTCAAAGCAGACCACTTGTGCTGTGAACTAAGTTCACATTTGTTTTTCTCCAATATTTCGAGATCAGCACATAGACGTTCAAATTTCGAGCTCCACAATTCTTTGTTTTTTAAATCCATCAGCTGCATTTCAAAGTTGCCAATGTCAATATTAAAGGGAGAAAAATTTAATTCTGCTACAGTAGCATTAAGAGGTTTTATAACAAAGGCTAACGTCGCTTTGTTGTTTCTGGCTTCCTGAAACCTGTTGAGAAAAGCTTCCCTCATATTTAAAAGTGTTGCTTTGAAATAAGAAATGTCAATATCTGAATTATTTTCTTGGCGATGTTTCAACAGACTCGGGAAGTGAATCAAAGTTTCTCTTTCAAAATCGTGAGCAAAAAGAGATAATTTGTTTTCGAATGAAATTACTTCTTCTAACATCGAAAAAAATTGTGTTTCCTTTCCCCTGTAATTTACGATTTAGCTGATTTAGATGAGACGTAACGTCTACCATGAAATAAAATTTTTGCAGCCACTGATCGTCCGTTAGTTCTGGATAGTGAACACCTTTCTCAAGGAGAAATGCTTGAATTTCTGTTTTTAAGGAAGCGAAACGTTTTAAAACGTGTCCTCTTGATAACCAGCGTACCTTGTTATGCAGCAGAAGATCTCCGTACTCACTCTCCATTTCAACTAAAAATTCTTTAAATTGGCGATGATTAAGAGCTTCAGCTATAATGGAGTTGATAATCTTAAAACCCAGTTCCATAACTTTGCAAATTTCTTCTGGAAATGTCTGCGCACAAAGGGCTTCTTGATGAATGATGCAATGGTATGTAAGTATCTCGTGATTAATTTTTTTTCTCAAAATAGCAACAAACCCGTTTCTTATGCCTGTCATACTTTTTGCCCCGTCTGTTGAAATTGAGACAATTTTATCTAGCGGAATGTGATGTTTCTCAATGCACTGAATTACAGCATTTGATATATCTTCTCCACGTGTTTGGCCTTTGAGTGGCAATAATCCTAAAAGTTCTTCTTTAGGACCTGTAGATGAAATAAATCTTACAAACAGTGACACTTGCGCTGTATCATTTATGTCACAAGACTCGTCAACTGCTATTGATAAAGCTGAAACCATTTTCAGATCTTCGACTTGCTGGTTAGTTATATTCAAAGACATTTTGACTGTTCTGTCTTTCACTGTTTTAGCAGACAATGGTAACTCTTTAATTTTTTTTAGAATATCTGCTTTGTTCTTAAAATCCCGAAATAGCTCTTCGGATGCATTTATAAAACAACATTTTATGTATTCGCCGTCTGTATATGGTTTTTCTCTCTTAGCAATCTCTTGACTAACCACAAAACTTGCAATATTAACATTGTTGGAAGATTGCATCCAATAATTAAATACAGAATTTGATTTTTCTTGACTCTTCTGAAGTTCCTCAACTGCTTTCTTCCTTGCATCACCAACAGGATATTTATTATTAAATGACACGTGTTTAGTCATAAAGTGTCTCTCTAAATTTGATTTTTTGTTATGAGCCAATTTTTCCTTACAAATAAGACAAGTCGGAAGGCCATTTAAATTTTGAATAAACGCGAAAGTCTCGGTCCATTCAACTCTAAATTCGCGGTTTCCGTCTTCCGTTTTTCTTTGTTTCTTCTTTGTAGCTATGTCAAACAGGGCACCTAGAAAAATGTTTCATTTTATAATTGCCGTAGATAGAATAGAATAACTTATTCTATTTACAAATTTATATTATTTTATATATTTTTAACCCCAATGAATAATCACAACAAATTATCTTACTTCCAAAACGGCAATAATAATAATAAAGCTACCAACACAAAGAAATTACAATTCTGAAATTGATGACAAAAATACCTGTAGGATTTACAGCTGGTTGGTAAAATACAGGTAACTTTATGCTTCGAGTAGGTACTTTTATCACACGCACAAGGGCGTAACTAGGCATTTAAGGGCCCCTGGGCAAGGACACAAATTGGACCCCTGAGTAAATAATAAAACCTATTTTTCTGGAGCCTCCCCTCCCCCGCTTCATAAATTTGTTCCCAATAAAACAGTAAGATATTCGATTTATGCTTTCTATTCATTGTAAACTAAACTTACCTTTTATCCAAAGAAGATATTTTACATTTTTAACTCTACAATCGATATAACTAATTAATACAGTTACATTATTACATTGAAATAAGCATTTGAAATGGAAAATATCAGAAGCGCAATATTATACCTAATAAGATCATGGAAATTATAAGGATAATGAAAGAAACAGAAATCTAATACACTGAAGTGCCACTGAATTAGGGATAGCAAAGCCTATGCAAATTGTGTAGCGCTGCGCATCATGTATGCGCAATTGAGGGCACTGTGGTAACTGAATATATAGCGCGTACTGTGGTTGTTCTGAATTAGTTGTTGGAATTGCCAGTATGGGTAAACTGCCTGATTTAGACGCCTTCGATCGCGGACAAATCATAGGTGCGCGACGCATGGGCCATTCAATTTCCGAAATCGTCAGACAGCTAGGATTTTCAAGGTCGACAGTGTCAAGAGTATACCAAGAATACATGGATGGTGGAAAAAAAACTAGCTATCGGGCAAACTGCAAAGGACAATTAGCCTTGACAGTGCGAGGTGAGAGACGACTCAGGCGTATTGTACGTAGCCAGCGAAGCCAAACATTAGCTCAAATTACCACCCAGTTTAATGACGGTGCCAGTCGTACAGTCAGTAAACGTACTGTGCAACGCTCGCTCCATCACCGTATGGGTTTCGGGAGCCGTCGACCTACGAGAGTACCATTGCTCTATACTCGCCATAGTACTGCACGTCTTTCCTGGGCAAGAGAGCACAGGGACTGGAGTGTAGAGGACTGGAAACGAGTAGCATGGAGTGATGAGTCTCGATTCCGACTACTTAACGCCGACGGGAGGCTGAGAATATGGCGTCAGGCTCATGAAGCCATGGATCCTGCATGCCTGGCTGGAACTGTACAAGGGCATGGTGGCTCAATCATGGTCTGGGGTGTTTTTTCGTGGCACAGTTTGGGATCTTTGGTGCGTGTACCAACCTCCCTCAATGCAATTCGGTACGTAGAGTTGCTGGGTGATCACCTCCATCCGTTTATGCTGTTCTGTTATCCGCACGGTAATGGAGTTTTCCAGCAAGACAACTGTACCTCTCATAAATCCCGGTTGGCTACTGGCTGGTTGGATGAGCATTCCTCTGACTTCTCTGTCATGAATTGGCCACCTAGAAGCCCAAACTTAAATCCTATTGAGCATCTTTGGGATGTTTTGGAACAAGGCGTGAAAGGCCATCACACAGCACCAAAGAACCTTACTGAATTATGGACAGCTTTAGCCAATATTTGGCGAGCCATTACCGTGGAACGTTTCCAGAAACTTGTTGAATCTATGCCTCGTCGTGTGGCAGCCGTTATCAAGGCCAGAGGAGGCCCAACTCGTTACTAGGTAGGTATCCCTAATTCAGTGGCACTTCAGTGTAGTTATTTTATACAACTCTTTTAATTCCATAAATGTATGGAGACAATATAAACATGTGTTGCTTATGATTAATTGATTACACGAACTTGTATGGTAGTCTAACTATTAAACTTCTGACATTGCAAAACCGTGAAAACCATATTAGACTAATAAAAGGACTTTTTCCTGTGAAAAAATATGAATGAGCTTAGAAAATTCAATTTCTTTAGCTCGTTCATTTTCAATTGAAAGCAGTGCCAAACCTGCTAGTCAGCTAGTCGATTCTGACTCATCGTTGATCTCATATAACTTTTAATTTATTTTCAATTCAGAAAAAGAGCGCTCAGCTTTTGCTACTGTAACTGGAATAGTCAGATTCATTAAACAGGCTGTACCTACATCAGGGTAAGTAGACATTAATGAGCTGTGATTTACAATAGCAAGCCTGCCAAATCTTTTACAGAAGTCATCATGGTTATTTTATTTTTGAATGATGATCTTACTGGGAGAATTTGGGCAGTAAACATTTGTGAAACATCATCTTAAAAAATCTCAGCAAACATCTTGGCTTCATTTTGTAGGTCGTTATCAGAGGCATTAGCAAGGTCTACACCAGGGGTCGTCAACCTTTTAATACCTAAGGCCCACTTTTGTATTTTTGTTGCTGGCGAAGTTTCTTTACCGCCCATCGGTGCATATCAGCAGTGACTCAATTTAGCACAAGTGCGAAATACATTTTAGAGGGAAGGGTTTGCAAACAAATATGTACTTAAATTTATCTTTTTATTTGTACTTTATGTCTATATATACAGGGTCTGTCCAGAAAGTAATGAGACTGATTCCATAAAATTCGATTATCTGAAGATGATTTTACAGACACTTAATATTCTTCAAAATAGCCTCCTCCTGTATTAATACACCGTTGCCAACGACTCTGCCACCTATTGATGCCCGCCTAGAAGTCATGAACTGGAATGCTGTTCAGAACGTGCGTTACGTTTTTCTACAAGTTCTCCAGATTGTCAAAACGATGACCTTTACGTCGAGCTGCGATACGCCATAAAGTTTTGTGTAAATCTAAACAAATCGACTACTGAGACCCTTGCCATGTTACAAAAAGCCTACGGGAAAGATTCTTTGTCCAAGGCTAAGTGTTTAGGTGGAACAAAGCCTTCAAAGATGGAAGAGAGGATGTCGATGACGAACAACGCGCTCAAGTTCTCGAACTTCAGACAATATAAAGTGGCTCCCAAAAGTGTTCGTACACTTACGACTTTCAATGAAATAGGGGTCTATCCATTAATTAAAATGAATATTTCAGAATGGGTATTTAATAATAAGATCTATAATCTATTCTTAACAAAACTACAGGAAATATTTTAAAAACATAGTAAAACTTTATTTTTAAGAAACCAGTAATCAAAAAGCAACAAAAACTTTATCTCACAAAAGTCATCGTACACTGAAATATTTTCAGATAAATTCATAATTAAAATTATCGTCTGGCGCTTTATTTTGATTTTTGAATTGTGGTGGCATTTAAAATATCGTTTGGCTTTAATTTCTGCTTGCCTACTCCGTAATATTCTATTTATTATTTAAAAATGGCTCGTAATCGTAAAGAAACAACAAACAGCATTTGAAAATTGATTATTTTTCATCATAATGGTAAATCAGTTCGGAATATTGCTAAATTACTTAATTTATCCCATTCTATTGTGCAGTATGTGATAAAACGCTTTAAAGAAGAAAATCGGATCGAAAACAAGGTAAGAAAAGGTCGTCTGGCAAAGTTAACAAAACGTGATCAGAGATTTATAATTAGAAAATTTGTGAAAAATCCACGTTTGAGTGCTGCAAAAGTTTCTGCAGAATTTAATGAAACATTTTCTACTTCAATTTCACCTGAAACTGTTCGACGAGTTCTCAGAGCAGATGGATCACATGGGCGTTCTGCCCGTAGAAATTTTTTTGTGAGTGAGAAAAACAGAAAGCTTAGGCTTTCCTTCGCACTATCAATGATAAATAAGCCCCAAACGTATTGGAGTAATGTCTTATTTTCCGATGAAAGCAAATTTAACATTTTTGGTTCCGATGGGCGTATAATTGTATGGAGAAGAAAAATGAGGAACTTAATCCCAAGAACTTAGTAGGAACAGTTAAGCATGGCGGTGGAGGTGCCCTTGTGTGGGGGTTCATGTCAGCATCAGGACTAGGTAATTTGGTATTTATTGATGGCATAATGAATCAGGCTATTTATATAAATATTTTAAGAGACAATTTAATATTATCAGCCCAAAATTTGGGTATTGGGAACAATTTTGTTTTTTTATCAAGATAATAATCCTAGGCACACGGCTCTCAACGTTCGCCTTTGGTGTCTTTATAAATGTACACAAGTTTCGAAAACACCACCTCAATCACCAGATTAAACCCCAATAGAACATATTTGGAGAGAACTAGAGGTTCGAGTACGAAAACACGACATTCAAACGAAAAGCGAACTAAAAACAATTATGAAGGAAGAATGGATGAACATCGATGCAGAAATTACAAAAGAACTAGTGCAATCTATTCCCAGACGTTTAAAAGCTGTCGTGGATGCTAAAGGATATCCTACTAAATATTAATTTAACGAAAAATTAGAATATTTACTAATATGTAGAAATTTTTACAAGTGTACGGTGACTTTTGTGAGATAAAGTTTTTGTTACTTTTTGATCATTGGTTTCTTAAAAATAAAGTTTTACTATGATTTTGAAATATTTCATGTATTTCATGTATTCTATGATTTTAATGTATTTTTCATGTATTCTATGATTTTAATGTATTTTTCATGTATTTCATGTATTCTATGATTTTAAAATATTTCATAGATTATAGATCTTATTAAACACCCATTCTGAAATATTCATTTTAATTAATGGATAGACCCCTATTTCATTGAAAATCGTAAGTGTACGAACACTTTTGGGAGCCACTGTATGTCACTTTTAAAAAGCAGTTTATTTTAAGATAAGACAGGAATTTATTGGAAATTTAATGTAGTAGAGCACTGACCAAACTAGCACCACGATAATGCGCCGGTCCATGCATCCTTCAAGTTAATTCAGTTCCTTACAAAACACAACGTGGCAACGATGCCTCAACTAACGTACAGCCCCGACATGTCACCGCCGGACTTTTTCCTATTCCCTCAGTTAAAATCCAGCTTTAAAAGGTCATTGTTTTGACAATCTGGAGAACTTGCAGGAAAACGTAACGTGCGTTCTGAACAGCATTCCAGTTGAAGACTTCTAGGCGGGCATCAATAGGTGGCAGAGTCGTTGTCAACGATCTATTAATGCAAGAGGAGGCTATTTTGAAGAATATTAAGTGTCTATAAAATTATCTTCAAATAAACGAATTTTATGCAATTAGTCTCATTATTTTCTGAACAAACCTGTAGATAAATAGCTACGGATTGCTACGGAGCTCATTCGTTGCTCCCTCGTCCACGAGTATACTTCGAGAAGTGTCCAGTGATTTATTAACTGTAATCCAAATTTAGAGATGGAATTCAAATGTAAATTGCAAAAGCCCATTTTAAAAAGTCAAAGTCGCGAATGTTTTAGCAGTGTATTCGATATATGGAGGGCGAACAAAATTTGTAACAACGAACACAAATTCCCGCCGCCCACCATGAAAGCTTGAATCGCCCACTAGTGGGCGGTAGGGACCAGATTAACTGCCACTGATCTACACTTAAGTCTCCTATAACGCGATGAATTCGTATTGCGTTATATGGAAATCGTATTATAAGAAACTAAATTAATTCAAATCAGGAAATACGTTCTATGGAAACCGTGTTATAAGAATCATAGAAATAAGATAAATAAGATTAATTTATACCGCGTTATATGGAAACTACTGCTGCGTTATATGGAAATCGCGTTATAAAAAAACTCAAAATTCATGCAAATTAAATAAATTCGTACCGCGTTATATAGAATCTCGGAAATAAATAAATTGTAATTATAATTAATAAACGAGACTGACGCTATTTTGAACGCGTTCAAGCATGACTGACCATGACGATGAGTCTTAGAACAAGTAAGAACAAATTAGAATCAGTTTGAAAAAGTTAGAACTTGTATTACAGCAAATAAATTTTACGTAGATGTTCTCCAATGTTAAGCGATTCCAATAACGTAAATTAAATAAGTTAAAAAAACTTTATTACACATACTGAATACATTTCAAGGCAATCTTAGAATAAATTATAAGAGAGTAATGCTTTGTTTGCTCATTTTGAAGGAAATTCCCTGATAACTGGAACTGATAAACAGGGGAATACCCCATAAATGTCAACCACAAATTTTAACTCATCAAATAATTTCTGCCATAGATACATTTTTCAAGCCATTTGAGTTGTTTGAATGTTCTTGTACGAAAAACGCGTTATAAGGAGACCGCGCTTTAGAAGAGCTGTCGCCGCATTTTATGGAAATCGCGTTATAAAAACACCACGCTATAGGAGACTTGACTGTATTAGGTTTATTTATTTATTTTTATCACCATAAGTATTAAATTATAAATATAAATTTAACACTGGTTGCTTTAAATTACTATCTAAACTAAGGTACCGTTAACCTTACATTTAGAAAAAAATTCTTTCTCACCTCTTGTTTCTTCTGTAATGCATTCTGTATCTTCGGTAGGTTGCTGGGTTAGCCAGGAAGACATACAAAAAGAACCCTCTTTTGCTTCAGCATCTTTCCTCCTTTTTTCCAGCCTTTTTGCGGAGCCACTTTTATAAGTCCTTTTCATAGTTTTTATTTGCAAATACAGATTTGTATTGTAACTGTTACGAGGGATACGTAATTTTCGTATTTACGAAACAAATGCAAATAAATGCGCAATTTGCCGATATGAGCAAATAAATGCGAAAATAATTTTTTAACTACTTTTTGGCGAAAACTGTCTAATAAACGGCTATTTAAAAGAAATCACTTAATACTAATAATTTATTGATGTAATTGTTTAACTAAGACCATCCACGGTCTTTAACTGAGAGATATAACTCGCCTTCGGATTTGCTCAGAATTTCACCCGGACAGTTTGCTCGTACCGGAATCGAACATAAAAATCTAACAGTAAAAATCAACCGATCAGATTGCTTTCTCGACAGACTTTGTTCTCTTTCGTCATGAGCTGTCTCTCCACTCAGGGTCATCTTCCTTTGTCCTCCTTCACACCGATTCTTGGGGGCTCAAATTGTCGCAAGCCAACCCCCTCTCGTTTTTTCTCTCGTTCCCCATGCTTTGACACTTTTTGTTGCAAGTGGCCAAGTAGAAGGGATCGAAAGGAAGCCTCTTTTCTCAGAACAGTGGGTGGTAATTTCTTCCCACACATCCATGCTCTCCTCAGAATTCTGCGGGGGAAACCAGTGATTTATGGGCAGCGGCCTGCAGAGCAGTCCTGCACTGATCTTGTGTCGAAGCGGTCTTTGTCGCAGAGCATCAAAGAAAAGAAGGGACCTTGGGGGCGGGAATGGGGGATGAGAGTGAAATGAACCCTACCCGACGGGTAGGGTTACCGTGACTAATGTGATGACAGGAATTGGGGGTACTTCCCTGCAGTGCAATGTGAATGTACCATAGAAACAAACGGGGAGGGTAGATGCTGTCCCACGCTGGTCAGTCCGTTGGGGCCTGTGCCAACACCCCCTATATCGGATATAGGGGGTGTTGCCTGTGCACAATGAGACTGCTGGCTCGCTCAACTTGTGTATGAATCGCGCGTGCCTCTCCGTGACCTTTGGAATCGAAGAAAATCGGATTTCGAAGGTCACGGCCTCCCCCGCGTTGCGTATCCAGCGGCCCAACCGAACAACAGCGAATGGAGGGGAAAGAGCCGCTGGTGGGGGTACCTTGGAGGGAAGGCAAAGCGCTTCGGACCGAGGCAGGTGGAATTGCCAAAAGCAGGGGTGCGGATTTTAACTACAATTCTAGTCTTTACTTAGTGCACTTGCCTAAAAATAAAACTTCATAAACACGAACTAAGTATGTAAAAACAGAAAACCAATCATCACGAAGTTTTAATGAAGCGTGGAATTTTGTGGAAGAGCCACACTGAAGGGGCCAAAGAGCCACATGTGGCTCGCGAGCCACGGTTTGCCGACCACTGGCCTAAATGGACTTGATCTCATGTACTGTCGGTCAACGGGCACAACTCATAACACAACACAAATCCAAAATGAATGAATACAGCTGTCGTGCAATTGGATATATATATCGAAGGGTGTCCTGCAACTATATATATATACATATATACATCCATTACATGCATTCGGGATATATATATATATATATATATATATATGTATATATATATATATATATATATATATATATATATATATATATATATATATATATATATTAATTAGCCCTGTCAAAATAGGTTTTATGGCTAAAAAAAATATGAAAGTTTTGAAAATTGGTGGAGATGTTTGTCTTGGCATGCTAAAGAACATACTAAAAGTCCCCACCGATCAGACTCGAGCTTTCGCCGCCATCTTGGAAAATGTGTAGACTTTTTTAGTTTTTTGCAAGTAACTTGAAAAATATTGATTTTACGTAAAAAATCTGAATGCAAAAATTGAAGAGCATTAAATTGTGAACAAAAACATTATTTACATTTTTTTTTGTAAGTCGAACACGAACAA
Source organism: Dolomedes plantarius (assembly GCA_907164885.2). Lineage (NCBI taxonomy): Eukaryota > Metazoa > Arthropoda > Arachnida > Araneae > Dolomedidae > Dolomedes > Dolomedes plantarius. The sequence goes on from OU015490.1 coordinate 14,343,790, forward strand.
AGATAATTGACTTTGAAAGAAGCGAACTATCACACCCGGGACGCGGATGCGCGGGTCATCCCCATCGCGATGGAGGGATGATTCGCGCATGCGCACCAAGTCTTGCATACTCACGGTCGTCAAATCTCTGCATATCAAAGCTCGAGAGAAAGTTACAGCAACATCCAATCCATTGTTATCAGGTTGTATCGTGAGACTTGGTGGATTCTATCTTTTTCAATTCCTACTATTATTTCACACTCTCTCTATATATATTTTGTTCAAATTTTCAATCTTTAATAAAAGTACTTTTTATTCATCCCCTCAAGTTCAAATACATTTTTTTAAACTTGTAGTGGATGACACTTGAGGTTAATACAGTTTTTTCAAATATTAGTTCATTAATTAAATTTAATTAATCAATTTTAGTTTTAGACCTAGAGCGTCTCTTGCTCTTGAATAGTAATTTCCCTCTTGTTACTGTGTAAACGTTAGCACTGAGGTATCGCGGGCTTCTCCCGTCGTGTAGGTTGCGAGATCGAATCCCCAACCTGACAAACTTTTTCTCTCTCTTTCCCCCCCTCCTAATCTCGCACAGTAGGCAAGGTTCTGGCAGGCAATCCTTTTTTTTTCAATTCCTACTATTAGTTCACACTCAAATTTTTCTTTGTTGACCTAAGTAGGAATTGACTTTAAAAATTTTTTTTTATATATTACCTGTTATGTCATACTTACTCTGCGTTGGGTACATAATGGCTGGAGGTGAGTTAAAATAAATACTAACTTCGATGTACGTAACTACGTCAGTAGAAAAAAATGTTGCCTGGCCATGCATACGCTAGAAAAATCCTACCTCATTTATTTACCCAAACATCTTTAGCAAAAATAATTTTTGACGCCGTGGTCATATCTGATTTCAAAAGCAATAATCTCCATGAGTCGTTTAGAGATTTTGAAGGCTTTTTTTGTGTTTTTGCAAATAACTTTTTGGAAATATTGACTTTATGTAAAACTAGCTGAAAAACCCGTGCTTCGCTACGAAGTACATTCAAATTAAATACAACGGTCAATGTATGCAATTAATGACAATAAAGAACACAAAATATATTTATTGTAAATACAACGGTCAATATATGCAATTAATGCCAAAAAAATATATTATCATATACTGGGGCAATTCGTCTTCACTGCCCAGTCTATTTCGATAGCGCGCCGAACTATGGCTAATTCCTAGCCACCCGGTTCCTTCAGAAATCACCGAGAATACGCTGGATTAAGGAACGTAAAACAAGCACCTTTATTCTTTAGCGTATTTACATATTTACATTAACTCCATATGAGTTTTGCACCTCCAGTGCATGCATGGCCTCCAGCCAATTCAATTAATTCACCAAACAAATCGCAATCACCTCCACGTGGCTTCTCCGCACACGTAAACCTCTGGTCCGAGACAAAATCGACCTCCACGACGGACCCCTGTCTCTCTCTGTCTCGACACCACACTAGCTGGCTCTCTCCTGCACAGACGAACACCAGTCCAAAACCGGTTCCCCTGCATACCTCCGGAAACACGTCCAGCAAACCATTTGCACATCCGGTCCTGGTTGTCATCTGTTTACCAGAGAGCTGGCACGCCTCTTGATTGATTACCTGAACTCGCCTCTGGTAAACATTCAAAACTGAAAAGAAACTTCACCAAATTTTATATATAATATACCGGGGGTTAAGCAGAGGGCCCGCCGCCATCACAATATTTATAAAAAATTCGTATAGACAAAATAATGTAGAAGAAAATATTCAAATTAAATCTAATAGAACATACTAAAGAATATAGCACAGTTAACATAGTACAGTTTGAGGAACATTTCTTTTACTGTATTTTAATATTTTTTTCGATAATGTCCAATCGTCTGCCGCATTAGAAAGAAAAAAAACATTTTTATGTCAATTTATTTCGTTGTTATGCACGTGACGTAAGATTAATTTAAAGTACCACAAAAAGAAAAGAAACCACGTGATCAGCATTTAATAAATTAAATTCTAAAAATTAATCTTTAAAAATTCACAAAAAATCAGAAAATGGAGGTAAAGATTCAAAAAAGATATAATTTTAAATGAATTTTTAGGATCTTTCTCGTGATATAAATTTTATAACCCTCAGATTATTATTTTAAATGCAAACTTAAAAAAAGTTACAAAAACAGCTTAAAAATTTAATTTTTAAAAAATCTAAGAAGAATTTTTCAAAAATCTTTCTTAGTGCATCCCTACACTATCCGAAGAATCGGCATGCAAAGTTTCAGCCCTTTAAGTCCAACGGTTTGGTCTGTGCGTTATCTGTTAGTCAATCAGTCAGTCAGTCACTGACTGAATCGTGTCCGAGGCCACCCGCGTGCCGATTTTGGTACGATTCGGCCCCAGAGTCTCGCTTTCAGCAAGGACAGCCGCTGAAGGTGTCGAAATAAGCAAATTTTAGGGACAAAAGCATTAAAACATTAATTAAAAAAACTCTGGGGCCGTGGGACTATTATCATCCTGGAGAACGCCATCTCCTGGTAGGAACAATGTTTGCACCATAGGATGGCCTAAAATGGAGCTAAAATTTCGACATAGTCCTTCCCATTCAATCTCCCTTTTAGGGTTACTATAGGGCAGGAAGAAAACCATGAGATGTCATCCCAAACCCTGATAGATCTATCTCAATGATTGACAGTTGAGATGAGACAGCCAGAATCTTACGCTTGTGTAGGTGTTCTCCAGACATACGCACGTCCTGTTGCGAGAAATAATGGGAGCAATGATTCGTTGGACGAAATGCTGTTTTTCGACATAATACTCGGCCAGGATTTGCGCTCGTGGCACCATTGTGGACGATATTTTGTATTGGCATCTATTACGAGTGGCTCGGGAATAGCTACTCTTCCGCAAATGCTTTGATTGTGAGGTTCCCTTCTACCTCTAATGGTTAATACCGGAATATGGAAATGCAGATTGAGCTCTTCGGTCATTTTGGTTGCAGTTGTTTTCTTTCTTCATGTCGCAATCCGCTTCAATACCTCGTCCGTCTCTTTCACTCAGCTCTCCCTTTCGTTCACTATTCTGTTTGGCAAAGGATGTTTTTTGCCCTTTTCGCAAGGTCTGAAAGGTTTGACATTTTACGCTGTTCCCCCCCCCCCCCCCAAAAAAAAAAATAAAAGCACTATGCCCTTAGCTTCATTACTTCTACCTGACAGTAGAATAATACATACACTATATTATATAAAAAAATACTGGTGGCCAAACTTGTTTTTTAAGGAATACGAAGCACATATATGAAGGAAGCACATATATGAAGGAACTAGCTGAAAACCCGCACTTCGCTACTGAGTACATTGAAATTAAATACAATGGTCAATGTATGCAATTAATGCCTATATATATATATATATATATATATATATATATATATATATAATAAATACGACGATCAATGTATAGAATTATACATAATATCTTTTATTTTATTTTGATATTTTTTTGGATAATGTCCGATCGTCTGCCGCATTAGCAAGAAAAAAGAGTTTTTTTGTCTATTTAGTTGACGATAAATTTATTTAAAGTACCAGAAAAAGAAATCACGTGATCAGCATTTAATAAATTAAATTCTAAAAATGAATCTTTAAAAATTCAACAAAACTCAGAAAATGAAGGTAAAGATTCGAAAAAGATCTCATTTTAAAGAAATTTTTAGGATCTTTCTCGCGATATAAATTTTATAACCCTCAAATTGTTATTTTAAATGCAAACTTAAAAAAAGTTACTAAAACAGCTTAAAAATTTAGGTTAAAAAAATCTAAGAAGAATTCTTCAAAAATCTCTCTTAGTGCACCCCTACACTATAAGATGAATCGCCATGCAAAATTTCAGCCCTTTAGGTCCAGCAGTTTGGTCTGTGCGTTGTATGTCAGTCAGTGAGTCAGTTACGGAACTGTTATATATATATATATATAGATAGATAAGAAGCCCATATATGTATATATATATATATATATACACACACAATTGAATCTCGATTTACCATTCCCCGAATCATCGTTTCGACGTATTTGTCGTTTATTTCACTCAGTCCCGACGATCATATTTCTTTGCTATGTTCCCGCATCTATCGTTCAGTTCAGTTGGTGCCATGGAAAACAATAGTCCGATATTCCACTGTATATATATACACACACACAGGAAGGTAGGTAAGTAGGTAGGTAATATGTCTTTTTCAATATGTACAATCAATAAAAGCGAAAAATTTAGTTATTTCCGCTTAGTTAGTTTCGCTCCATTACGCTGAATGAAAACTTTTACGGTCTGATTGCGCAATTTTTTTTTCCGTTCAACATGAATATTCGTTTGTTCTACTAAAATAAGCAGAATATTTTCACAAAAATATTTCTGAAAAATCGTTTCTTGTACTTGAAGACATTTACACCCAGAAATTACTGACTTATTCAGTTCCAATTGTTACAGAGAACTTTGTTTTTCTATGCATTCGTTAAGGATTCGTAGGGGGTGGTGGGTGGGATAAGGTATATTCTTGGGACAGCATGTAACCCATTTGTAAGGAAGAGGTTAATAATGTATAAATCTAGCAAACTTCAATTGCAATACACCGCATTTCAAAAATTTTAATTTAAATACAATGTAAGTGTCTCATAGGCATAGCACCGTCTATGTTTTTTTTTATCAATGTGCAAAATAGACCCTGACACAGCATAATTCAAAGTCTGACTTAAAATAAAAAAGATCGATTGATACTCCTTGAAGCGATGATCCTTGAAGATAAATGATGCTAGATTGCACACATGACGAATCACACTTCATCCCCACACAAATATTTACATAAGAATTTATTCAAAACTAATAAGAGCAGGAGAATCAGAGTACCAGAACACTAAAAACAGCTTTTATTCGACTGCTGCCATTCCGTGAGAGAGGAAACGCAAAACTTAAAAAAAATGGGTTTAAAAAAATGACTAAAAGGTCTTTGGCTGAAAAAATGACACCATTGAATTTGGCAGCGTTCTAAATTCATGCTTTTTTGGGGAAAAAATGATGCTAAATGACCAACATCATGGATTTTAGCCCAAGATACCCCTTTAAGTCTGATCACTGTAAGGACAAAACCAGCACTTTTAATTTCATCAGTTTTTAATTTTTTCCACAAGTTCCAACTATATATACACACATGAATCACTTTTGAGATCATTTTTGTGGCATCTTTACAAAAATACCAAGCTTTTTTTCCATGTTTTAATTAACTTGCTTTCTTATTTGTGTTTCTGTGTTTGTCCAGTACAAATATTGCAATCGATTTTTAACTAACTTCCCGACTAGCTAGACATTTGAAACTTTTAGAATAGCTCAGAACACGATGACAATGCATTTTTTAAATACTTTTAGCCATCTTTAAGCAGATTTTTACCATGTTTTTTTTATTATTTTCAGTTAATTTTGTTTTGTAGACTGGTGCAGCCATCTATCGGCCGGAACGGGAACCAAAAGTTAAACGCGAGTTAACTTCCAATTAACTTTATTTTTAACTTTATTAAAATTTTTAAAAAACGTATTTATTAATACATAGAATTGTCAAGTTTATATGATTCAACAGAAAATTTAAAAACATGGTATATAAAAAGTTCTTTTTATCTTGTAATTATTTGTCACAAGGGCCATCTTGTTTCTACATTTCGCTAAATTATGCGCCATGCAACACCTCTGTCGAAAATTTACCTTCAGTGTACCAAGATATCGATTTTAAATTCCTTTTGTTTCAGTTTCTTTATAAGTTTAGTTACCTCTATCTCTTTTTTTTTAGAAATTCGTAATAAAAGATGTATGGAGAGTTTCACAGTTAAAGTGAACCAGGTCCATGAGAGTCCGGTCTGAGAAAACTGATATCTGAGTTGAACAACTGTATTAATGAACCATTGATATTTGTTTATTCTTTCTGCTTCAGTAACGTTAAATAAATAATACGGACTTGGTTCGCTATTGCGTTGAAAAATTTTATGTTTTTACTGTCATTTTATCATTGATGAGTTTTTGCGAAATGGCAAAAAAATGGACGTTGGACCCTCCATGTGATATGCATAAATACACGTAAAAATATAATTCAAATGAAAAAATATATTTTATGTGTACAAATTTTGTGGAGGTATAGGCATTTAATACTAAATAATTAACATAAAAAGAACTTTTTATATACCATGTTTTTAAATTTTCTGTTGAATCATATAAACTTGACAATTCTATGTATTAATAAATGCTTTTTAAATTTTTTTTATGAATTAATCCATCAACTTGAAAGAAAATTAAAATAATTTGAAGCTAACTTGCTTTTAACTTTTCATTCCCGTTCCGCCCGATAGGTGGCTGCACCAGTCTACAAAACAAAATGAACTGAAAATGATTTCAATCTGCTTAAAGATGCCTAAAAGTATTAAAATAATGCATTGTCATCGTGTTATGAGCTATTCTAAAAGTTTCAAATGTCTAGCTAGTCGGGAAGTTAGTTAAAAATCGATTGTAAGATTTGTACTGGACAAACACACAAACAAACAAGAAGGCGAGTTTATAAAAACATGGTAAAATATGGTTAATTAAGTAGCATAAAACTTAAAATTTCACTCATAATCAACTTTAAAAACTTCAAAAAGCATATAATTTAAAAAAATAATATTTCAGGTAGTTTTTTCTAACGAAACTATCGCGGGTTATTAAGGTAGGATTACTTATCGTGGCTTACCTCTTTTCTTTTTTTTTACTCATTTTGGTACTTTAATCTTTAACCGTTTACTGCTACTGGGTTTGGCGCTCTGCCAAAATTATAACTCTCTACGGACTCTGAATTTTTTCTTTCCAGAGGACCGTTATTGAGGAACGTAATCCTACGTTAAAATATTCACGAAATTATCTTAGAAGAGTTCCAGCGAAAAGAAACTTTCTATAAACAGTACAAACCGGCGTTCTCGTTTGGATACGATGAACGATTCTACAGCCTGATCTGCCTGTCAGCCGTTGGCGCTTTCATTGGCACGAAATGGGAATGTACGTTTAAAGCCATTGTGAGATTTATAGATTTAGTGGACTGTAAATGATTTCAAAAGATTTATTTTGACTTAAAACAAAATAATTACAATACTTGCACATTTAATAGAATACACTTGCGATTAATAGAATATAAGGAATGGATCAACGCTGGGAAAATGAAATCCCAAATAGCTTAAAGAATTGAATCATGAATTGACTTACATAAAGGAATAGCTTCCCAGACGTCCTCCAAACCTTTCACTTAACGTAAATTACATCAAAATGAGAATAAGCAAGCAGAAGCCCTGCTCGCATCACGTACATAAGAATGGTTTTTTTCAACAACACCAGTTCATGTTTTCACACATCGTTTCAAAATAAAAAATCATTGGATCAGTGCTGCCATCTATGAACGCAGGCTGCTACTACAGGACGGAACATCCTCCTGGGCGGGCAGTAGCACAGTGACTTTAGAAATTGGCCTCTTGACATCACCAGAAGCAGTTTTGATGGAAACAACTCTTACACAGCCATCTGCTCCTGGGAAACACTGAATCACACGTCCAAGAAGCCACTTTAAAGGAGGAAGTTGTGGCTCATGGATTGCCACCAAATCTCCAATCTGAAGATTCTGACGTTGGAGGCTCCAAGCCTTTGGTCTTTGCTGGAGTTGATTTAAGTAATCTCGAGACCATCGGTCCCAGAATTCAATTCGCATTTTTTGTAAAAGTTTCCATCTGTCACTTAAACTGATGGTGCAATTTGGAGCTTCAGGAATGTCCAGCAAAGAGCTGCCGATTATGAAATGCCCTGGTGTGAGAGCACTTAACTCCGAAGGGTCAGAAGACATAGGCACTAATGGTCGAGAGTTCAAACACGACTCAATTTGACAAAGAAAGGTTGACAGTTCTTCGAAATTGAGAACTGCAGATTTACTGGCTTTCACTAGTAAGTGTTTAGCGCTTTTCACGGCTGCTTCCCAGATGCCTCCGAAGTTTGGTGAATATGGTGGGATAAAATGCCAATTTATCTCATGAAAGGATGAAAAATGCATTACTTCTTCGGATTTCAATTTGCAGAACAAAGTTTTCAGCTCATTGGAAAGTCCTACAAAGTTCTTTCCGTTGTCGGAATAAATATCCGAGGGTAAGCCTCTACGGCTGATGAAACGTTTCCGGCACGCGAGTAGAGCTTGAGTTGAAAGATCGGATACAGCCTCTAAGTGCACAGCTTTAGTACACATGCAGATGATAACACATATGTATGATTTCATTTTGGCTTTACTTCTGGTGAGATTTGGTTTGGTTGTGACTGGTCCACAGAAATCAATTCCTATTTTCTGAAAGCAACGTGATGGATTGATTCTTTCAGATGGTAAATCGGCCATAATCTGCTGGCAGGATGCAGCACGCAATTTTTTACAAAGAATACATCGGTGGATCACTTGCCTCACCTTGGATCGTCCGCTCGTAAACCAAAATTTTTGACGTATGAGAGCTAACGTTAACTGTGGACCTGCATGAAAATGCTTCTGATGGTAATACTCAATGATCAAATCCGTAATTAGGTTTTCCTTGGGTAGCAATATTGGATATTTTTGATCATGAGTCAGATTTTGCTGTCTAAACAGTCTTCCGCCTACTCTAAGGATGTTTGATTCGTCGAGAAAAACATTAAGAGTCAATAGCTTGCTTGAAGTAGGCAATGGTGATTTCTGTTGGAGTAATTTAATCTCGTTTGAAAATTCCTTCGTCTGCAACAGTCTAACTATGAGCAGGAGAGAAGACTTGATTTCATTGGCAGTCAAGTGTTCAGTGAGTCGTTCATTAGGGTGTCTACAGTTGTGCATGAATCTTAAACAATAGGCGATGACATATATCAATTTGGTGTATGATGAGAACTTAAGCAGAAATTCAGGGATCTCTTTCTCTACGGCGGTATGGACCAACACCTCTTCGGCTCCATCAGAGAATGAATCTTGACTAAAGGGGGGATAAGAAGAATTATCCCACAATATGGACGGGCCAGACCACCAAAGATCATGATGAAGCAATTTTTCAGGAAGGATTCCTCTGGAAGCGCAATCTGCCGGATTCCACTTTTCTGTAATGTGGTGCCACTGAGCCTTTGGAACTAGAGATTTGATTTTGTGCACGCGATTGGATACGAATTGGTTACCCTTCAGTGGTGGGGAATGAATCCAACATAAGGCAATTTGAGAATCTAACCATAGATGGACATCTTCAAGGTTAATCGGTAGAGAATCTATCACTGTCAAGGTAAGCTGTGATAACAATAATGCTGCTGAAAGTTCAAGCCTAGGCAAAGTGGCCATAGATAATGGAGCCACCTTTGTCTTTGCAGCTAAGAGATGAGAGGTATTACCAAAAGGACTTAGTTTTACCAGATAGAGGACTGCTGCATATGCCTTCAGCGATGCATCAGCAAATCCATGCAACTGAATTTGAGTAGTTGCGCTTTCATCCATACTTATAAACCTCGGAATTTTAATGGCTTTCAGACAATCAATTTGATTTAGAAAACTTTCCCATATCTTCAAAATTCCTGGAGGTATTTCATCTTCCCAAGACAACTTATCTTTCCAAAGTTCTTGCAATAAGATTTTGAGTATGACTGTAGATGGTGACAATAGACCTAACGGATCGAATGTTCTTGCAATAAACGAGAGTAAATCTCGCTTTGTTTTAACTTCGGTTGTTCTCGCTATGTGTAGCTGTATCGTGTCTTCAGAAGAATTCCATGTTAGACCTAATAATTTTACGACTTGTTCATTTTCAATTTTCCCGTTTGAATGGATGAGTCTTCTTTCTTCTGTTACATGTTCAATTGCTTCTGGACAGTTTGAAGCCCATTTTCTCAGTGTAAATCCGCCACTTTCCATAATCTGATTTATTTCGTAGACGAGTCTTGATGCCTCCTTGGGCAAAGAAGCGCCACACAAGAGATCATCCATGTAGAAGTTCTCCCTAATTATCTCAGAAATGCGGGGATTTTCTGTCTGGGACTCTTCAGCGAGTTTATGGAGAGTTTTAATTGCCAAGTAAGGAGCACAAGCTGTCCCGTAGGTAACAGTGCACAAACGATATGTGGAGATCGGTTGTTGCTCTTCAAATCTCCAAACTATTCTTTGGTAATCTCTGTGGGAAGCAGTTACCAGAATCTGGCGGAACATTTTCTCGACATCTGCTGACAAGGCTATTCGATATGATCGAAAGTTTATGAGGATCTTGAATATCTCTGGGAGTAGCTTAGGACCGACTTCAAGGAAATCATTTAGGGAATTTCCACTTGAATCTTTACTGGATGCATCGAAAACAACACGAAGCTTTGTTGTTAGGCTTTTCTCTCTTAAAACACCGTGATGAGGTAGGAAAGCTTGATTTGGAACCTCTTCTTCATATTCTGGGAAGATTTCCATATGGTGTAGTGAGAGGTATTCTTTCATGAATTCACAGTACTTCGTTTTGAATTCTGGGTTCTTTCTGAATTTTGCTTCTAAATCTTGGAAGCGCTTCAAGGCTTGAAATTTGGAATCGCCGAGAACCGGAATAGATTTGAATGGTAAGTTCACAACGTATCTTCCAGTACAGTCTCTCTTCACATTTTTTTTAAATTTGTCATTTACCGGATCAATGACTGATGATTCTGGAACTGATTCCATTTGCCAAAATTTTTGTAGTGAAGAATTGAGTTCGCTGTCGATTATAGAATGACAACTGAAAATCTCTTCCCTTACTGGTATTGAATAGATGGGGCCAGATAGCAACCATCCTAGCTTAGATTTCATAGCACAAGGCGTTCCCTTTGGACCAATGATTTTCTCACCAGAAATAATTTGGATGAATAAGTCTGCTCCAATCAAAACTTCAACAGGAGATGAGATGTGAAAGTTCGGATCAGCAAGGACAAGTCCCTCCAAATGAGGCCACTTAGTGACTTCCATCCGAAAATTGGGTAGGTTCATGGTAATGTTTTTGACGACCAGAGCATTCATCTCAAATGATTCGTCACAGGAGTGTGAATATATCGTCATATTAGTCTCTTTCAAGGATGTTTCGGCAACAGAATTAGTGATTCCTCGAATAATGTGATTTGTATTTCTCACTTTTAAATTAAGTCTTGTTGCTAATGTGGAAGAAATCATGCACCTCTGCGAGCCACTATCTATCAGTGCACGACAAGTAATTAAGTCCTGATTTGAAGATTTGATTTTGATCAATGCGGTGCTTAACAAGGTTGTCACTGTGTGTATATTGTTAACAAGGCATGGACTTTCCACTTCGTTTACCTGATTTGAATTACTAGCAGTTTCAACATTTTGAATAGGTTTTGAACGATGGAGAAGGGTGTGATGATTTTTATTACAATTTTCTGACTTACACCTAATAGTAATTAAGCATTTTGAGGCCAAATGATTACCTCTTAAACAATTAATGCAAAGCTTATTAGTTTTGACAAATTCCCATCGTTGATCCAATGACATCCCTAGGAAATCTGGACATCTGTACAATGCATGCGAGTTTTTACAAATTATGCAAACTGGTAGTTTCGAAGCTAACGCGGTATTACAAAAGGTGGTCCTTTTTTGAGGTTTGAAATCACCTTTACTAGTTGTTTCTACTTTGAAACATGAATCCTTTACATTTTGAAGACTTCTCGCGTGATTTTCCAAAAAGGCCAAAAATTCCGCAAAGGTTGGAAATTTTCCCTTTTCAGTTTTCAGTTCCCACTGAGTACGCATATTGCTATCGAGCTTACTTTGAATTGTATAGATCAGAATCAAGTCTACCAATTCATTACATTTAAACCCCAATATATCAAGATTACGTATTGCTTCATTGCACGTGTCCAAGATTTCCAAAAGAGATTTACCATTACAAACTTTGGAGGATTTAATGTTAAAAATTTTACTCAATTGATTATTTGCCAAGAGTTTGTTATCATCATATCTAGATACTAAAGTTTCCCAAGCTTGTCTGTAGAAGTCCCCAGAAACAGGAAAACCCTTAATCAGTTTTGCTGCGTCCGACTTTACTGATGCAACTAAATACTGGAATGTCGAAAGTGAGGACAGATTTTTATTTGAATCAATTGTCGCAGAAAATATTTCCTTAAACGTAATCCAATCATCAAGGTTTCCGCCAAAAATTGGAATTTCAAATTTTGGAAGGCGAATATTTTGAGTTTCATTCGAAACTGATTTATCAATGAACTCTGAAGCAGAATTTTCATTAGTACTTCTACTAATAAATCCCTCTATATCAGCACAAGCATTAATTACTTTCTCATTTGAATTTGTGTATTCATTATAAAAAAGATCATTTTCATCGATTAATTCAAATATTAACTCTTCCAAAGATTCTATTAAATTACACAATTTTGTTTTTATTTCTTTCAAAATAAATGATTTACCCTCCTTGATTAAATCATCAACACGATTAACGTATCTGTCAATTTCCTTGATAATGAAATGAAACCTCGTTTCAATCTTTGAATCTTTCTTACCCTTAGCCATATCGAAATCAGAAAATCAAAATGTCTCATATACAAAATTCCACGAATCGAAAATAGCACGTCAACAATTTTACGCTAATGCTAAAATGCCAAAATGAAAAATAACAAATGCTAGAAATAAGAATTAAAACATTGCATTTACGTTTGCCTACCGGAAAAGAGTTGCCAAGTAGCCAAAACACTTGCGAGAACGCGGGAATCAACTTTATCCAAGATGGCGAACGAAACTAAAACGAGCGAGTGAATAAATAATTAAAAAATTCTCTACTGTCACTCCGGGTCGATTAGGACCAAAACTATGTGAGATTTATAGATTTAGTGAACTGTAAATGATTTCAAAAGATTTATTTTGACTTAAAACAAAATAATTACAATACTTGCACATTTAATAGAATACACTTGCGATTAATAGAATATAAGGAATGGATCAACGCTGGGAAATGAAAACCCAAATAGCTTAAAGAATTGAATCATGAATTGACTTACATAAAGGAATAGCTTCCCAGACGTCCTCCAAACCTTTCACTTAACGTAAATTACATCAAAAAGAGAATAAGCAAGCAGAAGCCCTGCTCGCATCACGTACATAAGAATGGTTTTTTTCAACAACACCAGTTCATGTTTTCACACATCGTTTCAAAATAAAAAATCATTGGATCAGTGCTGCCATCTATGAACGCAGGCTGCTACTACAGGACGGAACAGCCATATTTGCGAATAAATGTAAAATTAATTACTTAATTCTGCAACAATAATCTCTTTAAAATTAGATTTTCGGACACAAGACTGAATGCGTTCACCGAAATGAATTAATGTCTCGGACGCTGTGGCATCACCGGTCCTTAAAGGCTAATCTCTGAGGCTTTTTTTTTTAAAATTTACTACTATTCATGACCAGACTGCAGAGAACGTCTGCCTCTGATAGATGTGGGATAGGCTAAACATGTGAAGCTGAAGGGTTTGCGTTGTTTTGTCTCGAGTTCACGGACATCTCCCCCCCCCGTTCAAAGGCGAGCTTATTGTCATGGAACGGCATTAGAATCCAAAAGCAACATCGCAGCTAAACTAGAACTACTATGAGCTAAACAAGGATTCTCAAGACCGACAGCTAGGGAAGTTACGAATATATATCAGCATTATGTTTCAATTGCAGCGAAAAAAAGATGTTTCGGGAATGCTCTCTAAAGCTGAAGGAATGGTCGCAAAAAAAAAGCCCTGCGTAAGAAACGTTTGAAAAGTCCGTAATTCCTTTATCGTTAGTGTCTTTGCTAAAGCAAGAAGGATGCTTTGAGAACCATATCTATTCGCGCCATTTTATTTTATTTTTCCGATTGAATACTTGCGCATCGGCCACTCACTAATATGGTGAATGCGAAACGCCTCAGTTTGTGTGCGATCCCTTTCCTCAGGACTTCCTCAAATGATTTGCTCTTAGGTCCTGTTCACACTGCGTCCGTCGGCACCAGCGTTAATCGTATGGACATTTTCTAAACCAATCACAGAACTTAACAATTTTGGGGCTAATCGTTAGGAGGTTTGTAATGGGTTAAATACATTTCAATACGAGAAAAACTGACGCTCACGGGAGCAGTGTGAACAAGGCCTTAGATGAGATAAAGGCGACGGGTTTTTTTTTCTGGTATTGTGTTCTTTTAACTGCCCCGAGTTCTTCTGAGGCTCCGACGCTTTCTTTTCTTTGAATAGTACTCAGCTCGCAAGTTTCTCTACCACAGAAAAACTAAATACTTTCAAGAGTACCTCGACATTCTAGACCAGCGGTTCTCAACCTGGGGGGCGCGCCCCCCTGGGGAGGCGTAGAAGAATTTCAAGGGAGGCGTGAGTTAAAAAAATAAAAAGTAAAACTAACTGTAATTCACTGTACTCAATTTTACGGTCTCAATGTAACCGTAACGTAATTTCGACATACGAACTCGAACACAATAATTGTCGCACACGATAATTGTTGTAGCTACAATGTCAGAAAAACATTCTGAAGACTTATGATGAAGTTAAATGTTTCACAGAAAATATAACTCTTTGGCAACACCGTTTTCAGAATTCAGAGCCAAACTTTTCATCCTTTCCAAGATTGAACGACCTCCTCGATGATAAAAAAAATCTCCCATTGCAACAGATAAATGAAGTGAAGGACCTTATATCAGGGCATTTGGTGGCATTGCAAAATAAAATTGCAGATTATTTTCCAGATATTAGTTCAGAGAACTGGGAGTTTAAGTTGACAAGAGATCCCTTTGAAATAGATGTGGAATACACCTTGATAATATTCAGGAACAGGCAATTGACCTAAAATGTGATTCTCAAATATACGCGAAATTCGAAAACATGGATGTTGAAAATTTTTGGTTACGCTATTTTCTTGTTTACCCAGAAGTTTCTTTGGAAGCTTTGAGGTTGTTAGTGCAGTTTTCATCCACATATCTGTGAATCTGGATTTTCAGCATTAGCATACATAAAGTCAAAATATCGAGCAAAGCTGGACGTTGAAAGTGACCTGAGGTGTGCTTTGTCACAGTTATAACCTAATATTCAAAAACTTGTCAAGGACAAACAGTGCCACCCCTCTCATTAATGTTGTGAAAGTGACTGGTATTGCATGCCAACTTCACCTAGATCCTTGATTATCTCAAATATATTTGATCTGTATTTAATTCTTTGATTTCATATGTTCTAATAATAATGTGTTCCAAATAAAGAAATGAGTAGTAATATTAAATTTTGTGTTTGAAATTATCTATTCTATATTTTCATTTAATAACCAGCTTCAGTTTCAAATTCCGATTGTACTACTTGTATTGACCACATATGGTGGTGGTGGTGGGGGGGGGGGGGAGGCGTGACCTCACATCAGTGTTCAAAGGGGGGCACAGAGCCTGAAAGGTTGAGAACCCCTGTTCTAGACAATCATCTCTTGGGAGGGGGGAGGGCTGTCTAGAGGAAA
Source organism: Dolomedes plantarius (assembly GCA_907164885.2). NCBI lineage: Eukaryota > Metazoa > Arthropoda > Arachnida > Araneae > Dolomedidae > Dolomedes > Dolomedes plantarius. The sequence goes on from OU015490.1 coordinate 14,359,322, forward strand.
TGATCGATGTCACATCCAACTTCATCGAGCTTCCTGTGGCACTATTTTCTGTGAACGGTCGTCAAGAGTGGGGTGAAAAAGGGGTAGTGATACTCTAGGGGCTTCTACGTCTTGAACCTGGCCCTCGTATTGTAGGTGACGGTGTTAGGGAATCCTAACAACCCACCCTGCCCCGTCTTGTTTCTCCTGACAGCGTGTTAAAGACTAGTTCTTGGAAATAAGGTGGACTGATCGACTGGTCCTCACAGTAGGTCCCATTAAATCCAAGAGGGAGAGGAGGAGATGGAATAACATTCCTCAGGGTCATTAGCTTTAAAGGCTTGCCCAGGTGACCTGGACACGATGGAAAGCATAGGCGAAGCGTTAGTTTTCGACGCTCCTGCTGTTCAGAGACTTAAACTAACAGTCCCCTTTCGAGACAAATTGGAGTGACGTCAGATCGGCCAAATCGTTCGAAATCGGTTGCAAGTTTTTGTAGTCATGTCCAGAGAGAGCTTTACAGGAAGACTCGAGATGCATTCCCGAGTCAAAACGTCTTGGTAACACAGGTCTACAAAAAAAAAAAAAAAAAAAAAAAAATTGGTGCCTAGGATTTTAGAACTCGTTTTATCTAAATTTGGGGCGCTGAATGTAAATATGAAATCGGTCTTATATGAAATATCTATTAGCTCTACTTTTTTAAATACAGTAAAACCTCGTTTATCCGGACTAACTGGGACCATAAGCAATCCGGATAATCCGGGCAATATGGGTAATAAGCAATACAAAATCCTTGACTAAGAAGACTTACTTTGTTTTGTAACAAAATTACATAGTATCGTTTACAAGACATTAAAAATATAAAAATAACTTTTCACATCATTTCTTAAGAAAGAATTGGCAAGTCTAGTAAAGCTTTCTTAAACTCGACAAAAAGCATTTTATTACCATAATTTATTGTACAATCTATGCAGGAACTGTACATTGAATCAAACTCAAAGGCGAATATGTGGTGTACTTGTAGTGACGTTCTTGCTATAATAGTTAAAAATTATTATTTAATGTGAACATTAAATAAAAATAATGTCTGGAAATCTTATCCGGATAATCCAGAGATCCGGATCAACGAGGTTTTACTGTACATCCACTCATCTATCAATGTTTTTTTTCTCTTCGATACATTTAAGTATGGGTGGTTTGTCCTACTGGGAAAAATGGGTTTTCTTGAATATTTTCCAGAAGATTGGCGCCTATTTATGGACAGCTCAAAGCGAAGTTTGAAACGTGTCCTTCTACACAATGGGAAAAAATATGGTTCAATTCCAATTGCTCACTCAACGAAAATGAAAGAAGAATATGACACCATAGCTTTGGTCTCGGAGAAGATAAAGTACCATGAACATCAATGGGTAATTTGTGTGGGCTTAATAATGATAAACTTTCGCCTTGGACAGCAAAGTTGCTACACCAAATATTCTTGCATCGTGTGCCTCTGGGATAGCAGAGACAAAACACACCACTGGGTTAGAAAAGTGTGGCCTAAGAGAGAAAACATGGACGTTGGGGAAAAGAATGTCATTAACGACACCTTAGTTGGACGAGAGAAAATCATCTTTCCTCCACTGCATATCAAGCTGGGTCTAATGAAGCAGTTTGTAAAGGCTCTTGATAAGATCAGATCATACTTTGCATATATAGGGGGGAAAATGCCTAAGTTGAGTGCGGAAAAAATTAAAGCAGGAATATTTGACGGCCCACAAATAAAACATTTATTAAGGATCCTGCCTTCGTAAATTCCATGAATGAGGCTGAGCGAAAAGCCTTGACTTCCTTTGTTGCAGTTGTCGGAAATTTTTTGGGCAAATGCAAAGCTGAAAACTATGTTGAACTGGTAAACGAGATCCTAAACAGTTTCAGATCCCTTGGGTGTAACATGAGCATTAAGGTGCGCTATTTACACAGCCACTTAGACCATTTTCCTGAAAATTTAGGCGACACCAGTGAGGAACAAGGTGAAAGATTTCACCAGGATATTAAAACTATGGAGGACCGCTACCAAGGAAGATGGTATACGCACATGATGGCAGATTACTGCTGGAGTTTAAAAAGGGACTGTTCTAAAATACATTCAAGAATGTCACGGAAATTTAGTTTCCGAAGTGTTCAGTGACTAGTTGGTTTCATCGATGACTTTTTCCTCTTTCTTGCTCTTTGTAATTAGATACGTACTACTGCAATAATCTCTATGATTTTTATGTTCCTTTAACATTAAAAAATATTATAATAATAAAAAATTCCGTGTTTAGTTTTTTAATTTCATCCATGGATTTAACTTAAAATAGTGTAACGTATATTTCACTAAAATGTTATCTTAGAAATTTGAGCTCCTAGGCAAAAACTAATGCCATATTTAAATTCCGGGCATAAAATTCATATAAAATCAGCTCCAAATACTCCGGCACCAAAACCAGTGTTGGCGTGTGAATTGATTGATAAAATGCCTCTATTTGCAGTCGGAACGATTTGCCTCTTCTCACACTGGAAAAAAAAATATTTAGAGTGTTTGTTGATCCCATGAAAAGTACGAAGATCGTTCATAACATAACTTTCGATTTATTACAAAACAGTAAAAAAGAAAGTAGCGTACATCCGTCGAGAAACATTTTAACAATGACAGTACAAAATGAATAATAATAAATATTTTCAATGATTTCAGACGGACTAGGCTGATGGAAAGGATATAGAAGAAGGATTTCTTAAGGAAATTCAAATATCGCCATGGCGTATTATATAAAGAGCGGACTATCGTGTTTTTCGGAATACTTGCATTGATGTGCAAAATTTATTTTAACGACAAATGTAAGGCCTTTGCTAAGATAGAAAAAGCCCCTTTGTCTTTTTTTTTTATAAAAGTCCGTTCTTAGATCAGAAAAAAGATATAAAACTCTTAACTTTCATTTACAGACTAAAATGTTAATGTACTTGCAAATATTCCTCAATCTCAGAAAAATATCCAGCTGTTTAACACAAATACGGTCGTTAGTATTTTTCAGAAATGTACAGAAACGCACAGACTGAGTTTTTCTGCGAAACTGTTTTAATGCTGCGTTTTAACTTTTTAAGTAAATGAACAGGCACTGGGACAAAGTTAAAATGCAGTATTTAAATTTCCTTTTCACTCCCTTCAGTAGGTAAAACCACTTTTATAGATAAGTCTTAAAATGTTTCTGGGAAAATTTGGAAGCCTTTATATTTAATGTCAGTCAATCGTAAAAGTGGTCGACCTTAAAAAAATCCTTCTTCTAGTGACGAAATTAGAGAACCAACAAAATAAAGTGGTGACCAGCACCTACAAATTTTTGTACATTAATGTACGAAACGTGTACAAAAGCACACTACAATGACTGCCTTGCAGTTCTGAAAAGGCAAAAACACGTATAAACGGACGATGTTGTTAGAAGTGATGGCTACAGATATGGTTAACAACGTGAAAAATAAATAATATCTTCCAATACTGCTTTCGTAATGGCTGTCTAAGACAAGACTGAAATATATAATACTTCGGTTTCCTTAAATAAAAAAAAGCACTTATTTGAAATTCCATTTCCCAAACCTGACCTTTTTCCAGATTGTGGAAAGGGTTTTGGTAAATGTGGAGGCACAGAGGAATCATCTGTCGTTCCACACTTGTCAGAAAATTTACTCTATCTCAAATAGCACGCCGATGTTTACGAGCACTCGCCTTCAGCAGCACATTCCAGATTTTTAAGCTTTACAAAAGTCGTTATGAAGCAAAGCAATTCAGAAGATGTTCTTGAATAGATAAAGTCAAAAGTAGGTTGACTTCGAGAGGAATCTCGAGTTTCTTGGCTTTTAAAGCTCAGCAGTGTTTTTTTTTCTCTCTCATTCTCAAACCTTCTTCTGTTGCCTGGAGAGTTGCTTGTGTTGCTGCTGTTGTTGCTTTATGGCTTGCTTCTCCATGTGTTTCTTGAACACAGCCATATCGTAAGGCAGAGGAGGTAGCTTTGAGTTGTTTCTCTGCTTTAAGAAAAGGAATGTAGCGATCAGGCAAGATATGATGACAATAGACAGAAGAAGGATGAGGGAGGCCGCAAACCCTGAAGCAGACATGCATACTTTGCTCTTTTCGGTGATTATCTTGGTGTCATCTGTCTCGTTTTTGAAGGGTGAGAAAGACAGATCCTCCACGGCGACCACCTGAAGGATGCTGTTCAGACCTATCTCTCTGACTTCACCCTTACCCTCAGCCTCTCTTTTTCGCCTGTGGGCGCTACACTGATCCTCACACTGTTGCCTGCATATCTGCACCGTACACTGTATGTGGACTTCAGTTGAATCGGGGAACTTGAATGCTTGGAAGTGGGCAAACGACAATACAGAAGCCGAGGATCCGAAATTCTTGACTTTAGTGAAGCGACTCATCAGTTTTGGCCGGGTGACACATCCCGCTGAATCTACCAGCTCAATGGGGGCTCTGTTTCCATCGTGAGCAATGCAGTTCCGAACCATCATGTCAAACTTGCTCTCGTCGTCTTTTATGGCCAAAACAAGCGTCATAGTTTGTCCTATCCTTACAATTCCGGACACCTCGTTTGCCCACGGACCTTTGCCCACCTGAATTTGCATCCAGCATCCGACGTTATCTCCTGCGAAGTCAGCCCTCACTACTTGTAGCATGTCCACGTTGAAAGGTCGGAAAGTGACTGTTTTTTCGTACTGGTCATGCCAGTTGCAGCGCAGCTTCCGAGCCTGGTCCCATACCTCTTGTACTAGAGGATCGTATTGGACGACAACTGTGTTCTCGAAGTAGGAGCCTGTTTCAGTAGGGCCGTAATGACCTGATGGAGAATTTCCCTGCATACCGCAACTGTTGATAGATATGTCGAACTGGACGCTATTGTGCCCAGATCCTGCAGGTAGATGGACGCACCTGCCATAACTATAATGACCCTTGCTGTAGATGATGCCGTGGAAGGGCTTATCAAAGTCAATGGAGATTCTCATGAGGTTTTTCTCGCATTTTACATCCAGGTGAATTATTTTCGGCATTTCAGGCATTGCCAGAGGCCATTTATCATCGTCCAAGCTGTCGTGAAGTCCTGGAAAATTGTTGATTTCGGAGCTGTAAGTTGCGTCGTTTGGAGGAAGCACTTGACCGTACAAGGAAATTGGAGCAGTTTCCTCTCGGATGTGATCGAATGTGTCTGAAGATCCGGAGCTCTTTGGCTTTGTAGCCAGATGAGCTTGCTTCGATTCTTGTGAGGATGCTATCTTGTTATTTAGATTCAAATTTTGCGCCGAGGGGTTGAAATTGGATGGCTGCAACTGAGGACCAGGTTCTGGTTCTGCAAAGTCTGGGAACGGAATGTGAAAGCTTTTCTCGGATTCGTGCTGCTTCAGTGGTTCCGCAACAGGCTTTGGTGGAGCTGGTGGATTGTCAATGAAGTGGTTGTTGCTCGAAGATTTGTGTTCTTCGGGCAACTCGTGCTCGGGAATTTCGATATCCTCTGGGATATGCTGATCTTTGTTCTCTTCTATATGAGGAATTTCTAAAAGTTCATTTTCCTGCGGTGGTGCTCCGAGAAGATGCGATAGATCGAGCGTCTCTCCGTGTTCTATCTGAGATAAAAGTGGGCCACTTAGTTTCAAATCTTCTGCATGATCAGCTGCAATGATGTCGTGTATGGATGGAGGCAAAGATCCGGGTTTTGGTCGATTCTTGTTTTTTGGTATTTTTCTTGGGGGCGGGTTATTCAGGAGGAACTCGTTAGGTTTGATGTTTGGGAAAATTGGTGGATGTGGTTGGAAGTTTGGAAGAACAGGTGGCCTGTTGGGTCCGGCGAGGTCAAGTTTAATATTCTGCGCGATAGTAGCGTCATGGAACGGGAAGTTTATACCAGGCCTTGGAGGAAACGGTCCATTTGGCAACAGCTGATGAATTTGTTGGCTGGCAGCTGCCTGGTGGGCAATGTTGCTGAGCACAGGATTCACTTTCTTGTTCACCGGAGGATTTCGTTGTCTGTTGTTAGGCGGCCTGTGCTTACCGGGTGGGGAGTTTGGAGGCTTGCGGTCCGGTTTCCTATTTTGGGATCCCAGCAAAGGTTGTCCGTTGTTTTTTGGTAGGACAAAATTTGCCTTGGGTAGTATAATGTATCCTGATTGTTGAGGAGGTAAAAGAGATAAGTGAAGAGGTAGATTGGAAGTTCTACTCTGGGGCTTTGGTGGCGGAGGAAGTCGCTGAGACGAGGTGCTCTGGAGGCCAACACCAGGTAGCGTATTACCGCAGCATATCTGGAAGAAGAAAAAAAATGAATGTTAAAAATTTTTAAAAGTCATATCTCATCTATATTCTCCCACACCAAAAACTGGGTAAATTGTTCAAACTACTTTTATAAAATGTTGAGTTAGCTTCAATATGAGACAAAAGAAACGCCGATTAACAATCTTAAGATTTTAACTCTTTGTTCCACTAAAAAATATGGAGAATATAAATGCATTTATTGGACAGTATTTATGTATGACATAGCCCGTATACTCATACAAACGTTTTGAGTCCAAGTGGCCAAGGTAATTTACATCGCAAATCGGAAGAAGTGTCTCGAATTCGACCCCCCTTTAGTCAAAACAACTGAAGAATAATCCTGCCTAAGGGAATTAATTGCTCAATTAAACTACGGATCGTCGTAAAAACTAACCTGAAAATATCAGGTGAATACCTCTGTCTACTTCAATGGAGGTTCGAAATGAAGGTAGCCAGTAGTAGGTATACTGTTCTCCCCTTGAGATACAATGGGTGCAACGCTGATTGGATTTAATAATACCATCTAGATGTGATCTGAACTTTCAGCATCTAAGATTCTCCATGCGTGCACGACGACTAATGTTGATACCAATTGAAAATAATTTTGTAACTTCTCTTACCCACTAATGTAAAAAATTATGCAAACAGTGTTAGCAGATACAGTGATATCAAAACACGCTCTAAATCCCGAATTTAAAACAAAAAGTAAAAATTAAACGGAATTTCGAATTGTTCCAGTATTTTTTACAAGTTTAAGGATTTTCACATAAACAAAATCATTACGAAATGAATTTTAATAAAATTTCCTATCCCGGACATCCCTGAAGACTATTAAAAAATATCTTTGCCGAAACGTTAGGAACTTAGTGTTTGTGCTGTTATTAACCTTACGTACTATGCTGAATTTTGCTTATGTCACTCATGTTTAATTTGTTCAAGGACAGTTTATAATGGTATTATTTACTTAGTAGTATGGCTCGAGCTTTACCTCAATGAAGTTTCAACTGTATTTATATCTCCACTCTAATGAAGCATACCATCCTATACAAACTAAACGCTTCCCGATCAAGGGATGCCGACATCTGATTGAATCTCAGAGTTATGCGTACCTCCCAAGGCACGAAAGAACGCCCGAGAGGAAGATCTTTTAGCGACATGTTACCGACAACGTAATAACGGCACGAAACGGTCGCTAATCACCACGCCACAACCTTCGCAGATGCCTGCCTCGAGTTCAAGATCGCTGTCCAAAACCGGTGTTAGACAGAGAGAAGATCTCGGTGTAGTACATGACCTCTCCATCATAATAAACACGTGCTTGCTGATAATGGCAAAAGAGAGGAGTCTCGCAGAGTTTTCGCCGCAAACGGTTCCGCTTCGTAGACGATCTATTGTGCGGAGGGATTTTTTTTTCCCTCCGAGGAAAGGTTCGAAGGTGTGTGTGTGTGCGTTCTGTAAATGTGGGTTAGTATGACGGACCGGTGTTTTCTCGGCGGTGCAGTTTCCCAGGTTCGATTCGGCTGGCAAATAGCTGCTCTAAATTTTGTTTAATTGCAGTGCGTGAAGTCGGATTCACATATATGGCGGGGGCAGACGTAGACGGGCTCAGTAATAAAGAGTTTCTATAAAAGAACACGCAATAATTCTATTGTGAAGGTCTCTTATTTGGTGCCGATATAAGGGTAATTCCGGAGTAAAGGTGAGGGTCGTGTTATCTACCACAGTATGTGTGATTGGGTCGTATGTGTTGTGAAGTCGCGACGGAAATCTGAGATCAATATGTGGATAGTTTGTCCCTGTTTTAAAGTCACGCACCCCTTTCGAGATCAATATAGGATCAATAAGCTTATAAGAATCCTGTATACAATGAGGGAGGCGTTATAAACCTATTCACCAGGTTTAAAGCTCATTTTGGATTCTGTTTCAAAGAGTACGTGTGGCTGGACTCTGTGTTGTACAGTTATTAAGCTATAAAAATGTGCACCATTTTGTTGCTGAGCTTTACATAAGCTAGGATCGACGCACGAAACATTCCTTTGTGAAGTCGTTCTTTGTAATCTGTCGGAGAGAGTTTGAATCAGTGCGACATCAGTCGCACAGCTATTTTGTTGTAAGAAACTGGTTTCTAAGGAATGGATTACATGGGATATTAATATGTAGCTCATACACTAGGGCATATATCTCAGACATGGGTTATATATGAAGAAAATATATGTATTGTATACCTAAAGCATGGATTACATATGATGCAAATTTATGCCTCATATATCTATGGCATGGATTAGATATGATGTAAATCTGTGTTGCAAAACTGTCAGAATATTTTGAAATTGATCTTCTTTAACAGTGATATTGGCATTCTTTAATAATATGTTACACGGATTATCTGTGGTGTTCTGAGAATGGTTAATACGCACGATTAAGGGCCTGTTCACATAGGAATCCGTTGCGTTGCGTTAAGGAAAAGATGACGTTGAGACGAAAATAAACCAATCATAGGACTCCAAACAATTAGCAATGAAATTTTTATCGCCTATGATTGGTTTATTTTCGTCTCAACATCATCTTTTCCTTAACGCAACGCAACGGACTTTTATGTGAACAGGCCCTTAGACATCGGAAAGCGCCGCCCAGGTTCGATAACGGATGTGTCAGAGCTCATCCAAAATAATTGCTCCAAAGTGGAGCTCATTCATCTCTTTTCAAAGTTCATCCAGAAGATGACAGTTGCGGTCTCTGAGGCTTCGGTTGTATATTATTTCGACAATGCAACAGGAGTATGACCTGCTTAGTGTTGATGATTTGGTTACAAAAAAAAAGAAGAAGAAGTGTTCCTCTCCTTTCTTTCTTATTATATCAGAAAGACTAATGACCTGTTCACACTGAATCGAGAGCACTACGAAGCTTCAGCGTTAAACATTTTAACCAACCACAGTGCTCAGTTCATCGAAACCGTGACACGTCAAACCAACCACAGCTCATGATAATAATGTCAGAGCCAACCTAGTAACGTAACGCAACGCAACGCAGTGTGAACGGCCCTTTACAGACTGAACATTCCCGAAGACAATGTGAATTTTTCAGGATGTGTTGCACATATGGGTCACACTTAGTTTTGGTATTATATAAATGTGCATTTGGGGAAAGTTCATCTGGTCGAGTAATTTATGCTTTTTTTACCATGTTTTTATTAACTTGCTTTCTTGTTTGTGTGTTTGTCAAGTACAAATCTTGCAATCAATTTTTAACTAACTTCCCGACTAGCTAGACATTTGAAACTTTTAGAATAGTTCAGAACACGATGTCAATGCATTATTTTAATACTTTTAGCCATCTTTAAGCAGTATTGAATTCATTTTCAGTTCATTTAGTTTTGTAGACTGGTGCAACCATCTGTCGGCCGGGACGGGAACGAAAAGTCAAACGCAAGTTAACTTCCAATTAACTTCATTTTCTTTCAAGTTGATGGGATAATTCATCAAAAAAGTTTTTTAAAAGTATTTATTAATACATAGAATTGTCGAGTTTATATGATTCAACAGAAAATTTAAAAACATGGTATATAAAAAGTTCTTTTTATCTTGTAATTCTTTTTGAACGCAAGCTTTACTTCTTACTACCTCGTCTTTAACTTAGGGGAAACATGGTCCATTCTTATCTGACATAGACAAAAAAAAAGTCAAAATCAGGGCATCCATGACACCGATCAATGCTAGTTATTTAGAAAGACATGCAAATGGTTTCTGTCATTTACTACGCCTCATGCACGCAAAGGAGAGAACGTGCCTTCTGCTGTTTCAAATCGAGCGTATCCCTTTTCGATTCCGTTGGCACAGAAAACGAGAGGTGGAGAAGCAGGTGTTCCACCAAAAATGACCTCCCTCCATTTCTACGACATCAGTGCACAAAAAAAAAAAAAAAAAAAAAAAAAAAAAAAAAAAAAACAGGCACGCGTCGAGTCAATGCACAGGCGACACACAGTTCTTTCCCGGCTTCTATAGGTAGACGTCACGCCTGCACCAAAGCACGGGTTCATCCTATTTCGGAGAGAAGATTGGTTTAGATGAGAATTTCGCTGCCAATTTTTTGTTAAAGTTGCATTTGGTGGAGCTAAAAGTTCAATTCATAAACTTCCAATCTATATATATAAAACAGTTCCGTAACTGACTGACTCACTGACTGACATACAACGTACAGACCAAACCGCTGGACCTAAAGGGCTGACATTTTGAACGGCAATTCTTCTTATGGTGTAGGAGTGCACTAAGAAAGATTTTTGGAAAATTCTTCTGAGATTTTTTAAAATTAAATTTTTAAGCTGTTTTAGTAACTTTTTTTAAGTTTGCATTTAAAATAATTATTTGAGGGTTATAAAAGCTATATCGCGAGAAAGATCCTAAAAATTCCTTTAAAATGAAATCTTTTTCGAACCTTTACCTCCATTTTCTGATTTTTGGTGAATTTTTAAAGATTCATTTTTAGAATTTAATTTATTAAATGCCGATCACGTGATTTCTTTTTCTGGTACTTTCAATAAATTTATCGTCACGTGATAACGAAATAGACAAAAAATATTTTTTTTTTTGGCTAATGCGGCAGACGATTGGACATTATCCAAAAAAATATTAAAATACAGTAAAAGTTATGTTCCTCAAACTGTACTATATTAACTGTACTATATTCTTTAGTATGTCCTATTATATTTAATTTGAATATTTTCTTCTACATTATTTTATCTATAAAAATACCCCTTACGATTTTTTATAAGTATTTTTTTTACATCAATTGTATACATTGATCGTCGTATTTATTATAAATATATATATTCATTTTTTTGCCATTAATTGCATACATTGACCGTTGCATTTAATTTGAATGCACTCCGTAGCGAAGTGCGGGTTTACAGCTAGTCTAGTTCTAAATTGAAAGATTTCTAGAAATGATCTGAAAACTATTGAGATCGAGTGTTTATCGGACGTAAGTAACCAGGCATGAAATAGCGAGTGCTTAGAATTCCAAATCTGGAAATTTCATTTGCTTCTAAAAGCAACCTATGGCTATAATGCTCGTCTTTTGCCATGGGAACGTGGATCTTAATCGTGGAAGAGAGAGAGGGGGGGGGGAGTCGCAACTTCATAAACCCAATCTATCGAAAATACGGAAACTTTAGATGGTTTATCTATACTAATATATAAAGAGAGAGGGGATTTTGTACGTGGAGGGTAATCTTCAGAACCACTGTACCTATTTGAAAAATTCTTTCACTGTTTGAAAGGTACATTATTCCAGATGGACATAGGCTATATATAATGTTTATCTAATCAGTAGAAATAAAGTTAGGGGCTTAATCCTAACAAGCTCCATTGTTACCGCTACTGTCCTCTACCGCTTTTTGTGGCGAAGTCTTCAACGATCCTTAGCGTGGTGCTATCTATACTAATAAATAAAGAGAGAGGGGATTTTGTACGTGGAGGGTAATCTTCAGAACCACTGTACCTGTTTGAAAAATTCTTTCACTGTTTGAAAGGTACATTATTCCAGATGGACATAGGCTATATATAATGTGTATCTAATCAGTAGAAATAAAGTTAGGGGCTTAATCCTAACAAGCTCCATTGTTACCGCTACTGTCCTCTACCGCTTTTTGTGGCGAAGTCTTCAACGATCCTTAGCGTGGTGCTATCTATACTAATATATAAAGAGAGAGGGGATTTTGTACGTGGAGGGTAATCTTCAGAACCACTGTACCTATTTGAAAAATTCTTTCACTGTTTGAAAGGTACATTATTCCAGATGGACATAGGCTATATATAATGTGTATCTAATCAGTAGAAATAAAGTTAGGGGCTTAATCCTAACAAGCTCCATTGTTACCGCTACTGTCCTCTACCGCTTTTTGTGGCGAAGTCTTCAACGATCCTTAGCGTGGTGCTATCTATACTAATAAATAAAGAGAGAGGGGATTTTGTACGTGGAGGGTAATCTTCAGAACCACTGTACCTGTTTGAAAAATTCTTTCACTGTTTGAAAGGTACATTATTCCAGATGGACATAGGCTATATATAATGTGTATCTAATCAGTAGAAATAAAGTTAGGGGCTTAATCCTAACAAGCTCCATTGTTACCGCTACTGTCCTCTACCGCTTTTTGTGGCGAAGTCTTCAACGATCCTTAGCGTGGTGCTATCTATACTAATAAATAAAGAGAGAGGGGATTTTGTACGTGGAGGGTAATCTTCAGAACCACTGTACCTGTTTGAAAAATTCTTTCACTGTTTGAAAGGTACATTATTCCAGATGGACATAGGCTATATATAATGTGTATCTAATCAGTAGAAATAAAGTTAGGGGCTTAATCCTAACAATCTCCATTGTTTCCGCTACTGTCTTCTACCGCCTTTTGTTCCGAAGATTTCAACGATCCTTATCGTGGTGCTATCGCGATGGGCTTCTGTTCTGACGCTAGCGATTCGAACCTAACCATTCTCCGGCACGCATTTTACTTTTAAAAAGTTTATTTTAATTATTAACTAACATAAAATTAATTTAATGTATTATTTAGGTTATTATTAAGGTAAAAAAAGATTTACAATTTATTGGCTATCAACTGGAAATTTATTGGTATAATATTTTGTTCAACCCGGACAAAGTCGGGACGGGCCTCTAGTGGAAGATAAATATATTCGTACAGTTTTGGGGCTTTGGGAAGCGATTTATCTCCAAAATCTCGTGCGCCACTCGTTAACGGTGATCGCTAAGTGAGACGAAATGTAGTGGTGTTAATCAAACTTCCTCCAACCTCGTTATAGTGTTTCTTCCAGTAAGTTTCGTTTCACCTCAGCTCACGAGAGTTGTGAGTGTTTTTAAATCAGCTTTTCTGGCTTCACGGAAACCTTGGTGTACTGATATTCTCAAGGAACGCTTTGATAGTTGTGGAAAATTTGAAACTTTTAGTACGACTTTTTGAAGGACAGTCATTATATATATATAACGGTTGCCTCGTTATATGGTTTAGTTTTTATACTGCAATAGAATCTTGCATTTATGGTGCGTTTAGCTCTAAGTGCAGGATTTCTGTTTATTTTGCTTGCCTCTCATTACATTCTTCCTGTTATTTAATATCTTTTTCTGTTGAATAATTTAAATTCTACTAGTTATAATTATATATATATATATATATATATATATATATATATATATATATATATTGTGGCGTCACTGTAAGTAGGTAAGGCAATTTTCTTTGAGGCGTTGCTAAAAATTACTACTATGGGATCCATAACAAAGAAAGACAGAGTTCCAATTAAAAAGCGAAGGCCAATTTTTAAAACAAAAACTTAACAAGTAGATTTATTTACAAAAAAAATTAAACATTAAACACTTCCGACATAATCACTTAATTTACGTGCAGATTCACAAATGCACGCTCCAGGGCACATTCTCGGCCCAACAACACAGGAGCCTAACAAAAACACGTCTATCCCGCTCGGATTTTATACAACGTCTCTCTTGAATGTCTGGATTTTCAGACGGGGTGGAGAGGCCGGCAGATTATCGGCTGACAGCTCTTCTTAGTACCGACACTTTATCGCCCGCCGAATGTCACTCGCATGAAGTTATCGCTAAGAGAAAGACAGCTTTATCACGGGGGTGAAACCATTTTCGGTTCTACAAACAGTTACCCGCACTACTTTTTAGGGAAACCGCCCGATAAACACACAGCTGTGTTTCGTGAAATTTGTGAGGTCATGGGAAAAACCAACCCCATACCGGCAGTACGCTACAATATATATATATATATATATATATATATATATATATATATATATATATATATATATATATATACATATATATATACACTATCCCCTGTAATAGGCTTGGAAACCCCGCGCATTGCATTTTCAAATAATATACTTAATGCGCATTCCCTATATATATATATACATATATTCATTCTTGGGTTTGAATACTTAAGACACATGCTATCCCACCGCGTAAGGAAGAGGTTAATCGTTGAGTGTTGTTTCATCACAAAAAAAGTAAAATATGAGAGTCAGTACTTGTGCTGAAGTAAGTACTTGTGGATTATTAAACTATTATTTCAATTTTTTAGTAACAAATTCAATGGGCAGAAAAAATTCAATGATTGAAAAAATTCAATAGCAGAAAGATTCAGATTGACGTTATTTCTCTTAATCACTTGCCACATCGATTAAGTCCCTTAGTCACGCAAAAGTTGTCCTCATAATAACGATAACTCCAAAGATATTCTGATATTCTATCTTATATCTGCTGATACAGCGGATATAAATCAAAATACTGCTCAAATATCATAATGTATTAATACAAGAATCCTACAAATTTGACGCATAACTGCATCATGCAACTCTTAAATAGCTAAATACCAACTTAAATACAAAACTAATAGATTCGAAAATAAGGGAGTAAAGATCTCAAAAGTTTAAGTAAACATTCCAAGAACATTTTAAGTAAATATAAAGGATAGTTTCCTCAACTGAAGCAAAAGACGAAATATATTTTGCGAGTTTCCAAAACTTTATTGAATTTTAGACAGAATAACACAGGGAATTAAAAAAACTTTCCAAAGCATCCGCTTACACGCCTTATTAAACGCAATTAATCCACTTAAAACTCGAAAGGAATCACGTCCTTTATTTGCCAGTACTCGGCTATCTCAAATCGTCCGTAACCAAGGAGGTAATTTCGCCTCAAAGCCCTTCCACGCCGTTGCCACTGGCCCAGAAAATCGGAGGTGGGAAAATAAACATTCTTACACCGGGAATTGTTTGTCCCCCTTTGGTCCTTTTAATTTGCAGATTTAGCTCCGAGAAGTTAGGTCAGTGGGTAAAGAGCGAAATAAAGAATAGCTTCCTGCATGGTGACCATGACCCAATGACCGACAATGACCTCTCCAAGATGGCGTCTCCGGGCGATCCCTCTTCCTGATTGGGAGGATGCAAAAGTTACCCGATCGCTGCGTGACTCCAGTCCGACCGGGTTGCATAATATCGTTGGCGTATGCTATTTATTGCCGCCTGTCAACCTGAAGTTCGTTAAGTCGACTCATGAAATTCTTCATCGTGGCCATTAGGATGGCAGTTTGAGGCCGATAAATCGCATTTCCAATACAGAAAACCCAGTGTTTATCCGCGACCGTAACTGAGCATGTGTAAATACGTGCAAATGGCATACTCGAAGCATGTAAACAAACAACTTGTGCACGTTGTCTGTGCGTAGCGGATATAGGGAAGACAAAAAAAAATCTGCATTGAATAATGACTTTCCCATTGACTACTCAAAACAGACAAGCAAAATGCATACAAAATTTTTCCTTGTAACTTTCGTCAATTTTTAGTTTATGAACACCATTCTAAAATGTTGAATCATCAAGAAGCTAACTATACATAATTAATATTTTTTGATTAATATTCAGTATGAGGTTCCAGAAAAGGAAAAAAAGTGACTATTACCTTCGAGGACCCTAAACTCGTCGTTCAATAAGAATGCGTGTCATATTTGAAGCTGCTAAAATCCAGCCCTGTCTACAGTTCGAAACACCGTGACGTTGACGGCCCATACCTTATAACTGGATTTTAAATGGCCATAATTTGGTTGGGCCACATGGCATATGCATGACGGACTGCAAGTCATTCAGCTTCAAGTCTTGTACACGGGGCTTTACGACAAGGCATTGTGGCCTTAGAGCCTGAGCGGACACTGGCCATTTTTACTGGAGTTATCTGCCAGTTAGTGAAACCTTAGAAAAGTTATGAATAGTAGTTGACCCAATCGGTTCAAGTAGGCGAGTGATCTATTATGCATTGAACTTTCTACCTACGTATAGTAAAATGTATGCACCTGAATGTTATACTGGTTGAATTACGTACACACCACTGCTTTCATGTCCA
This sequence comes from Dolomedes plantarius, assembly GCA_907164885.2. Taxonomy (NCBI): domain Eukaryota; kingdom Metazoa; phylum Arthropoda; class Arachnida; order Araneae; family Dolomedidae; genus Dolomedes; species Dolomedes plantarius. The sequence goes on from OU015490.1 coordinate 14,375,555, forward strand.
ACACACATCCAAATCTTTTGCCATCGCTTTCGGGGAAACATAACGAACATTGTATCCTTTGGTGCCTACCCCCATCCCCGGTCACTTGTCACAGCTGTTCTCGAGGAGTGGACAGCCAAGCAGATGGCGATTCAGATTTTCAGCATACTCAAGGGACTCATCGCTAGGGGTATGTGAATTTCGCATAAAAAATATCGAAATTTCGCAAAAAAATTACAATATATAAAATTTTGCATTTATTCGCAGTATATATATATATATATATATATATATATATATATATATATATATATATATATATATATATATATACAGTGGAATCTCGATCGATCGTTCTCCGAATTATCATTTTCCCGTATGTGTCGTTTATTTCACACAGTCCGGACGATCGGATTGCTTTGTTATGTTCCCGCTTCTATCGTTTTCCCGCATTTACCGTTCAGTTCAGTCGGTCCCTTGAAAAACGATAGATCGAGATTCCACTGTATATTGTAAATACGAAAATTACGTATCCCTAGTCATCGCATTCACATACTCGAATATGCCGCGTTGTCGAGTAGAGCAGTGCAGTGATGCTCAAACCGTGATGGGTATTTCAAAATGAGTTGCTGTAAAAACCAAACCACGATGATAGGAGGGTATCATTCTCAAATATTTCACCAAATACTATCCGAGGCCCTGATTCACTCGTGTCATTCGTTTTTTGCTAGTTTAGATTTATATAGTTGATACTTTTCAGTGTTTTATAAGGAAGCTTATCATTTTAAAATCAAGCTTTCATTTAATTTTCATTTTTGGTGACTTTAACCATTACGAAACGCACTCACAAATTTTCGTATTTTCGGGTCACAAGACGCACTTTTATACCTAAAAAAAGCGACCTAAAATTGTGTCTTATGATCCGAAGGTAACATTAAAATAAAACGAATTATATATACTATATATATTTATTATATACTCGTTGGTACCCGTTAAAACATGATGGCTGGAAAGTAAATAAATGTACTCTGCCTTCCATAATATTATAAATACAGTGTAAAACAGCGCGAAATAAACAGGAATTTCCATTAGGTTTAATTCTACATAACACAGATATAATTTAAAAGGAAAATGTCAGAGAGAAATCTAGAGAGATTCCTAGGAATATACAAATTTACGTGTTTAAGCGGCCTCGTGCTTAGTGAGTCTCTAAAGTCATTTTTAAACGTGTCACTGAGAATGCGCAGAAAGCAGTTTTTTATCTCTAAATGATCGCTCATGAATAGAAATTGCGGTGACAAAAACCAAATTTGACACATCTCTAGATAAAAATCTTTCGTTTAAGACCAAAGTGAAGTCAATGGATACAGTAGTTTTCTCTCACGGACTGCCCAAAGAATCGACTTAGTAACTTAAATATATAGATATTACTTATTTTATATACTATAAAAATTTATATATATTATCTATGTATATAAAATAGCTCCGTAACTGACTGACTCACATACAACGCACAGACCAAACTACTGGACCTAAAGGGCTGACATTTTGCATGGCGATTCTTCTTATAGTGTAGGGGTGCACTAAGAAATATTTTTGAAAAATTCTACTTAGATTTTTTAAAATTAAATTTTTAAGCTGTTTTTGTAACTTTTTTTAGTTTGCATTTAAAATAATAATGTGAGGGTTATAAAATTTATATCACGAGAGAGATCCTAAAAATTCATTTAAAATGAATTTCGAATCTTTACCTCCCTTTTCTGATTTTTGGGTGAATTTTTAAAGATTAATTTTTAGAATTTAATTTATTACAGGCTGATCACATGATGCCTTTTTCTGGTACTTTAAATAAATTTATCGTCACGTGCATAACAACTAAATAGACAATTTTTTTTTCCTTTCTAATACGACAGACAATTGGACATTATCCAGAAAAATATTAAAATACAGTAAAAGATATGATCCTCAAACTGTACTATATTCTTTAGTATGTCCTATTAGATTTAATTTGAATATTTTCTTCTACATTATTTTGTCTATAAAAATATCCCTTACGATTGTTTTATAAATATATATATATATATATTTTACATCAATTGTATACATTAATCGTCGTATTTATTATAAATGTATATATATATATATATATATATATATATATATTTTTTTTTTTTTTTTTTTTTTTGGTGCATTAATTGCATACATTGACCGTTGTATTTAATTTGAATGTACTCCGTAGCGAAGTGCGAGTTTTCAGCTAGTTTATTATATTTCTTATATAAATGTTTTTATCTTTAATAAGTAAGAAATTGAAAATATCTTTATTCACATAACAAAATACAAAATATTCTTTTCTAAAAATCGGATCATAAATAGAAGATGCGTCGTATCCTCCGAAAAATACGGTAATATTTAAATATGAAGTTTTAGTCAAACTAGGTTTGGCAAAAAACAAGTATCGATGGTAAGGAAGAAAATTTTTTTTATCGTTATTATGCAAAGTCAATAAATACCCAAAATCTACATTTCGTTGATTTTTGAAATAGTTTCTCAAATGTTGTTTATTTCGTCTTTCTATTCTATTGTTAACGTTTTCTTAATTATATATATATATATATATAAATGGATGTATATGTAATTCTATATATATTTAACGTATAAATGGATGTCTATGTTCCAGCATAACTCTGGAACGCCTCGAACAATTTCAACCAAACTTGGTATACATATTTCTTACAATCTGCAAAGAAACACTGAGGGGGGGGGGGTAGACACACCTAGCCCCATAGGGGGCCTGGGGGGGCCATGTAAAAATAAAAGAAAATGACTTATATTAGTGTCGATTCCATAGTTTTCGGGGTCGTTGAGATGAATAGGGACACTCCCGATACCGTTTAAGTGCAAGTTTGAAGCGTTGAAAAACAAAATGTCCAAAATGTCCCAGAGTAGTGTCGAATCCATAGATTTCGGGGTCGCTGAAATGAATAGGGGAAACTAAAAATGTTGTTTCTAATAAAGTTTTTAAACTAAGGATTACGTTCATCCATAACGGTCCTGCGGAAAGGAAAATTTCAGACGCTAAAACCATCCGTCTATCCGTCCTCGCGAGTTATAGTTTTGGAAGCTCGCAAAACCCAGTCTATCGCTTGGACAAGTTAAACAGGTACCAAGATGCGTCAAAATTTTGGCATACATATATATATATATATATATATATATATATATATATATATATATATATATATGACAGGCGTTTGGTTTGCCTGTTCTCACATTAATTTGCAGTCATCATCTTAATAGTGGTGGCGAGTGGTATAAATTAAAATAAGTCCATCCTTGAAACTAATTTAGTTTACTAATCTTCATCGCACCAAAGCTCCAAGCAGCATGCTTACTATTCGCCATTTTGCATTTAGAGACGCGGCGAAACACACATCCGACAGCATTCTATCCCACGCTCTGACAAATTTCACGGCCAACTTCGCGCGTCACCTCTCTCTGCACATGCGCAGATCCCAATCTAGACATCTCTCCAAGGCGAATTATTTAATACTTCCTCTTCGAACGCTTAACCACAGACGCACCAAGATTATATAATGAAAAGGGGAATTTCCCTTTCCCAATTCGCGCGTCTTGAAATATGAAAAATTAGAGGCGAATTACGCCACGAATATAATTTAATTCCCAAGACCCCTTTAATTTTAAATTAATCATTCCTTTCCCACTAATTCCTTGACATATATGTATATATATATATATATATATATATATATATATATATATATATAGATACATATAGACATACAAAAGAGGTAAGGAACGATAAGTATTCCTACGTTAATAACCCGCGGAAGTTTCGTTAGAAGAGACGACTTTAAAATTTTGTTTTGTTTTAATTTTCTATTACGAATAAATTTTCATATTTGTGCGTGATTTTTTTTATTGAGAGAAAATGGGTCGTGGTCGAAAAAGTTTGCGCACACTGCATGTGGGGAGTTTGACAACCCATAAACAGCAGCGGGTAGTGTTAAAAAAAAATCGGAATAAAATTTTTTAGTTTTAAAAGTGCCGGATATTTTTGCCATGCTCTTTAGAATAAGTTTCGTTTTATAAGTTTTAAATGTCGATGGTAATAAATGGGGGACGATTTATCTGGGATTTGATTTTTCGGGCGTGCATCTACTGCAGACATCGCCTCCTTCCAGTTCCCCAACATTTTGCTCGGTGTCGGCAAATCATTCGAAAAGAAAGGTCGGAAGACATATAGAATTTCTGCAAAATAGGGACACCCTTTTCAGTACACTCCCATGCTTCGGAACTCGTCGAATTCGGACGACCCCGAAAAAGCTCTAGCAAGCCAAAATACGGACATGTTTTTTGATCACACAATAAAAAAAAATTTTGACATATATATATATATATATATATATATATATATATATATATATATATATATATATATATAAAACAGTTCCGTAACTGACTCACTGACTGACATACAACGCACAGACCAAACCGCTGGACCTAAAGGGTTGAAATCTTGCATGGCGATTCTTCTTATGGTGTAGGGGTGCACTAAGAGAGATTTTTGAAAAATTCTTCTTCGATTTTTTGAATTAAATTTTTAAGCTGTTTTAGTAACATTTTTTCAGTTTGCATTTAAAATAATAATTTGAGGGTTATAAAATTTATATCACGAGAAAGATCCTAAAGATTCCTTTAAAATGAGATATTTTTCGAATCTTTACCTCCATTTTCAGATTTTTGGTGAATTTTTAAAGATTTATTTTTAGAATTTAATTTATTAAATGCCGATCGCGTGATTTCTTTTTCTGGTACTTTAAATAAATTTATCGTCACGTGCATAACAACTAAATAGACAAAAAAAACTTTTTTTTCTTGATAATGTGGCAGACGATTGGACATTATCCAAAAAAATAATAAAATACAATAAATATATTATGTTCCTCAAACTGTATACGGTGGTTTTATAAATATATTTCTTTGTTTTTTTTACATCAATTGTATGCATTGATCGTCGTATTTATTATAAATACTAGCTGAAAACCCGCACTTCGCTACGGAGTACATTCAAAGTAAAAACATCGGTGAATGTATGCAATTAATGCCAATATATATATAATAAATACGACGATCAATGTATATAATTGATGTAAAATATATATATATTTATAAAAAAATCGTAAGGGATATTTTTATAGACAAAATAATGTAGAAGAAGATATTCAAATTAAATCTAATATAAAGAATACTAAAGAATATAGTACAGTTAATATAGTACAGTTTCTAGAACATTTCTTTTACTGTATTTTAATATTTTGTTGGATAATGTCCAATCGTCTGCCGCATTAGCAAGAAAAAAAAATTATTTTTTGTCTATTTAGTTTTTATGCACTTGACGATAAATTTATTTAAAGTACCAGAAAAAGAAGTCACGTGATCAGCATTTAATAAATTAAATTCTAAAAATTAATCTTTAAAAATTCACCAAAAATCAGGAAATGAAGGTAAAGATTCGAAAAAGATTTCATTTTAAAGGAATTTTTATGATCTTTCTCGTGATATAAATTTTATAACCCTCAAATTATTATTTTAAATGCAAACTTAAAAAAAGTAAAAAAAAACAGCTTAAAAATTTAATTTAAAAAAATCTAAGAAGAATTTTTCAAAAATCTTTCTTAGTGCACCCCTACACTATAAGAAGAATCGCCATGCAAAATTTCAGCCCTTTAGGTCCAGCGGTTTGGTCTGTGCGTTGTATGTCAGTCAGTCAGTGAATGAATGAATGAATGAATGAGTCAGTTACGGAACTGTTTTATATATATAGATATATATATTTTGGCATTAATTGCATACATTGACAGTTGTATTTAATTTCAATGTACTCCGTAACGAAGTGCGGGTTTTCAGCTAGTATATATATATATATATATATATATATATATATATATATATATATATATATATATATATATATATATATATATATATGTATATATATATATATATATATATATATATATATATGTATATATATATATATATATATATATATATATATATATATATATATATATGTATGTATATATATATATATATATATATATATATATATATATATATATATATATATATATATATATGTATGTATATATATATATTATATCTATATATATATATTATATCTATATATATAAAAGAGCTTGTCTGTTTGTTTGTCCGCTATAGAATCATAGACTGTTTCACCCACCGGGACCAAACTCGGCACAGTTAATGTTTAGGACCCGAGAAACTTAAATCAGCAAAAACGAAGTTTGGGGCTCAATTAGTTTTTTTTAAATTAATTTTTTAATGATTTTTTGGGCCCGTCAGAGGTGCGAGACCCCCTGTGGATGCAGACGTTCAGTGAAATCCGAACCTATCCCTCTTCCCCCGCGCGGGAGAAGAGGGGTGCGCGGGGGGTGAGAGCTTCATGGTAATAAATTGCCGTGCCTAACTGACTGACTAACTGACAGATAACGCACAGTCCAAACCGTTGGACATAAAGAGCTGAAATTTTGCATGGTGATTCTTCTATAGTGGAATTTATGCTGGAGGGGTGAACTGAGAAAGATTTTTGAAAAATTCTTCTTCGATTTTTTGAAATTAAATTTTTAAGCTTTTTTTCTAATTTTTTTAAGTTTGCATTTAAAATGATAACCCGAGAGTTATAAAATTTATATCACGAGAAAGATCATAAAAATTCCTTTAAAACGAAATCTTTTTCGAATCGTTACCTCCCTTTTCTGATTTTTGGTGAATTTTTAAAGATTAATTTTTAGAATTTAATTTATGAAATGTTGATCACGTGGTTTCTTTTCTTTTTGTGATACTTTAAATTAATTTTGCGTTACGTGCATAACAACGAAATAAATTGACAAAAGAAATATTAAAATACGGTAAAAGATAAAATTTAACCACTAGACTAACTGAGATGAGGTTTTTTTAAGAATGCAGTTCAAATTAGTATGTTTTAACACAACTTTCCCGGCTCTGCTTTTTGTCCTTTGTTATTTGCAGTTTTTCTCATCGCTTGAACTGATTTACAATTTGCTTTTTCTACGGTTTTTGGCCTTAGGAAAATTAAAAACCGATACGGTTTTTGGCCTGTCGACAATAAAAAACCGAATCACCAAAGTAAGGAAAATAGGCTTCATGTGAAATCGCGCCCTACTTGGAATAAATAAAAGGGGCATCTTGCACTTTACCTCTTGGGTGATGTGGAAAAAAGTGCGTCTCTTGGGTGATGTGGAACAAACTGAGCTTTTAAGGGAAAAATAAATAATAAAGGCAAATGTAAATTATAAAACTTATTTCTAATTTAACAGTGGATCAAACAAATCTAATTAAATCTAATTAAACAGTAAACTTATTCAATCCAAACGTGCGAATCGCGCAACACTGTGTTATTAATTCTCAATAAAATCAGACGTATAATCAGACGAAGGTCCGCAGGCTCAAAGTTTCTTTCTTTCTTATTGTTTGTATATCATTTCAGTAGAAACGCGCTAAGCGCATTCTGTCTGGCGAGATGAACATGAAGAGCGGGGGTTGCAGCCCAGTATTTTTTTGATGGAATGCATCAAAATTTTTATATCTATATATCAACCCGGGCATCGCCGGGCAATAATGCTAGTATATATATGTATGTATGTATATATATATATATATATATATATATATATATATATATATATATATATATATATATATATATATATATATATATATATATATATATATATATATGTGTGTGTGTGTGTGTGTGTGTACATTTGAAACGTTGGCAGAAGGAAGTTTCAATGGATAGGTTTGTAGTGAAACTCCCTGAAACTGACTCTACAACAGGGATCGGTGGGGTAAAGAGAAAGAATCGCCTGATGTTCCATTGTAAGGAGACTCCCCATCCGAGCTCCTAACCCCTCTCCTCCTCTACTATGCCAATATCCTATTAAGCCACCCACTCCTTCCAGTACCAGTTGCGTGAAGATAAATTTTATTTTATCTTATATCATGACTGTTTTAAATTATGTCTGATTGGTTTTAACAAAAACAACTCCATCCATTTATAAATTGCCTAGTAAACTGTGAGATTTCTGATATTCAGGAAAAAATGAATTCAATTGACATTACCCCTTATGGGAAGAATTCGTTCGGTATTCGACGTTTTCGGTACTCATTGTGCCTTCAGGAACCAATTAACGACGAGCACCGAGGCAACACTGTATATATATAAATATATATATACTGAAGAGCCAGAAAAACTAGTACACCTGTCTAATATCGTGTAGGGCCCCCGACGAGCACGCAGAATTGCCAGAACACGACGTAGCATGGACTTGAATAATGTCTGAAAGCATTCTGGAGGAAATTCACACCATGATTTCTGCCGGGTAGTCCACAAATCCATAGGAGTGCGAAGGGGTGGAGATCTCTTCTGAACAGCACGTTGCAAGGCATCCCAGATATGCTCAATTGCTGGCTCTTTAAGCCAGCAAAGGGTTTCAGGAGAATAAACAGCTGCAAATCATGTTTAAGATTCTTTATTCATTGTAAAACGCAGTAAAAGTATAAGAAAGAGTCAGCTATAAAATTGGATACGCAGAGGAAGGGTAGATTCAGGATTCAGCCGGTTAGTGGTCAGCATAAGAAAAGGCCGTTTACATAAGTTAAAAAGATTGTTAGAAAAGGGAAACGTACGCAATAAAAATATATTTATGGTAGAGAGGGGAAGGTTTGGAAATAGCCGCCGCTCCCATATAAAGGCCCCATAAGAAAAGGCTCAGTAGTAAAGTCGAATCGCGGTTAGTTAAAAGGCCCCATGATAAAAGAGTTGCGTTGGACGAGGGTCAGTCGAAAAAGCCCCTTTAGAATAAGGAATAGGAATTGAAAGGACTATAGTGGAATTTACGCAACAGTAGCAGTATTGTCGGACCATGGTAAGGAAAAAATGTTATAAAACTGACCAGGTGTTAGAAAATAAAATATAAGAAAAATGTAGGAAGTAAAAGGGGAAAATGTGAGGAAAGTAGAGACCCAATGAGGTTTGTGAAATTTAATAAAGAAAATATTATAGCCACTAGAAAAAGGTTTTAAGACGTAGGTGGAGTTTATATGGAGAAGAAAATATTGTGATTGGAAGGTGGAAAGATATATGAAAAAAAGTTGAGATGAATATTAAGGGGTAGAAATGATACAGAGATAGAGAGAGAGTTGAGATTCGACGAGATTCGACGAGATTAGACGAGGAAAGGGCCTTCGGGCCCCGCTCTGGGGTAGGGTTCTCGAACCGCCCTGCGGAAAAGATGGAACAATGTTAATGTTCCCGTAGCAACGCCGAATTGGGGTAAGTCAGTCTCTACATTTATGTTGGTGTTGACCGTACTATTTTAAGATTTAAATTTAAATTAAATATCTCTTTAAATGATACATGCCTTTACATGTTAATCCGGTGAGGACCCAATTTGTTATTTGAAAGAATATTAATCATTTTAGCACATTATTTATTATTCATGTAGTTATTTGAATAATCATTTTAATACTGTATAATTTAATTGTTTATGTGTGTAATAAATATTCGTTGTTAATTTGTAAATATTGGTCCTCATCATTTATAAAAACATTTAAGTTGTGTCTATCTTCTCTACAGTGTTTACATGCTGGGGTTAAAAACGAACCTGGATAATTATTAATGGGTAATAACTAATTAGTAATGAAACCCTGCTAATATTATAACTTTAATCTTATAAAACTTTAAACGGCAGAAAACCCACTAAAACCACCCAGCACAATAACGTTCATGTATGGGGACATAGGTGGCTAATGGAAGTGTCTAAAGTCAGAAGAGTGATCCTGGAGCCAGTAAGTAGGAACTCTCGACGTGTGGAGTGTCCTGCAGGAATTCTCTTAGTCCGTCGGAATGCACAATGGACATGAATGGGTGCAGATCATCGGAGAGGATGCTTACATACTTGTTGGAAAACCCGTGACGCAGGGAATTTTTGTAAAAGATTTATTGCGCAAGTGCGCCTGACGGGACTTTTTTCCCCTTCCCAGAATGCATCACTTTTTGTTTTTTCTTCATGTCCTGTGTGTTCTACGTTAGTCTGTGAATAAATGTGTGTCTCTTATGGATTATAGTTCCTTTGATCAGTGTAATACGTTATTTTTAATAAAAAGTTTAAAGAATATCAACTGAGAAAATTCGGGACCTCGAACAGAGAATTCAGGTATATAGATATTCTATTAATGTACCTAGAATTCAGTTTAAAAGTGTTGAAATAAAATTTTTTGGCATTCCTGCCGGGATTTCGAAGTTGAAAGAATTGTAATCATAATATTTAGTTATGAATTACACTGAAAGTAAAAATGACAGAAGCCGATTTAGGTTTATTAAAGAAAAAAAAGAACACTTTTGAGAACAAGTGTTACGAAATTGATCACTTCTGTCGAAAACGAAATGAAAAAACCGAAATGTTGATTTGAATAATCTAGAAGAACACATCGAACTTTTAAATGATAAATTTGAACAATTAAACGTTATAGACTCTGATTTTGAAAAATATTTGAAACCAGTAGAGATAGATAAAGAGTTGGAAAGTATGGAACAATATCGAGATAACGTTATTCGGTGTAGATTTAGAGCAAGAAAACTAATTGAAAACGAAAGTGTTAAAAAAGAATCTCGTGTTGAAAACTCTAATCCTGTTCCTGTAAATTCAGAAATCAGTTCTAGAAATTTTGTTAATGTTACACTTCCGAAGTTGTCGATTCCCAAATATTCAGGAGAAATAAGTCAGGTTAATTTTTGGAATTCTTTCAAAAGCGCTGTTCATAAAAATGAATGTTTAGATGATATTGATAAATTCAACTAAAGGTATATTTTATGTATATATATATATATATATATATACATACAGTGGCGAAGTAGAGGAGGAGAGGGGTTATTGCTTGGAAGGGCAGCCTCCTTCCAATAAAACATCAAGGGGACACAAAACGGAGATTCTTTCTCTTTTCTGTCTGTTAACATCCCCGATCTGGGTTGTAGGGATTTTCACTGAAAAACTATCGAGAGAAACTAAATTCTGCCTGCGTTTCAAAACGTTTCTGAAGCGAGACATTGTTTGATCTATAAATAATCCACATTTCGGCTTGCTAGAACTTTGTCAGGGAGGCTTTGGATCAAATTTTGTCATTCAGTCCATTTCCATCTTTCTTTTCGTCCAAAGAGACAGGATGCGGGGGCATAGTCTTATCTCATACACGTTTTAGCATGTGTGACGAGTACCGAGATAGGACTGTGTCTGTGTGTATGTATATATATATATAATAAAACGTTGCTTACCCTAGTAAAATACGTTCTTTACATATTTTTTGCTAACCATCCGCCCCCCCCCCCCCCCGCTGAATATCATTCACGCCTTCCCAATGGAGGTTGAGCCCCCTAGGTTGAATACCACTGTGCTACGGAGTATAGAGAAAACTTCCACACACGTTGTTTCGAACATGCAGCCCACACAAAAAAGATTTCCATCTGATGTTCCGCAATTCCTAAGAGGGCTCCAGTTGGTCCCCATTCATTCTCCATTTCACGCCCTGTCAATGTGGGAATTCATGAAATCTGCTGAGCCGCAGCATCCGACGTTTGAAGTGACCGCCATCTCCTGTCCGGTTATCCCTCGAGCGAGAGGAGCTGGTTGTCGAGAGCCGGTGAACTTTGCCTGAGCCCTCGACGGGTTCGCGGACAGAGGTAATTGCAAACCCTCGAGGGGCGCTCTTCGCCCGAAATCCCAGTGCAATGAAATTCACGGAAATGGCATGACCGGAACCGAGCGGGGAGCATCGGTGTATCGGCAGGCCGACGGCGAAGAATCGGAAATGTTTCTAGCTGCCAAATTTGGCACAATTTTTTGGCCGGAATCGAAGCGTTGGCGTGGTTTTGGCGGGTTGGACTGGATTTTGTGACTGGGAACTGTGAAACAGCAATTTGGAAGTAATCGGATTCAACATATAAGCAAAAATATATATACGGGAGCAAACAATATTAGGATTCTTAAAAGTGTGCATCTCTCTCTACACACACACACATACACACACACACACACACACATATATATATATATACAGGGAAACTTTACTAGCCGGCCACCCCTCTAAACGGCCACTTTTCTTTAACCACGATTTTCTGCTATAGAGAGGTTGCACTGTGTATATATATATATCTCACTCTATATATCTGTATATCTATCTATCTATTATATATATATATATATATATATATATATATATATATATATATATATATATATATATATATATATATATATATATTCATATAATACCTTGTACATACGTACGTACAAAACATTCCTATTTTATGTTGAAAAATTCCTATTATTCTGCCTAAATGAAACCTTCTTCATGCATTCAGAAATTGAATTTTCGGTGCCGGATTTGTATATTTGGAGTTTAAATTCTCATACTCACCGAGACGATGAAGGCGGTCATCACCGTCCTCAAGGAAGGAACTTTCATCTTCGTGCGATGGAGACTGAGCGAAACCCCGAAGAAATCCTGAAATGAAAAGGAAAACCTTTTATTAGAAAAAAATGGGGGGAAACAGAAAACGAACAAACAAAAACTCTGAAAAATTGCCGTTCCATCAAAAACTTTGTTCGAAAGTTTGTCCCTAACCAGTTTTGGTTGAAATAGTTCCTGCCGCTCATTGTATTAGCGGCAAACTTTATCGGGAGGTCCAGAACGAGTTATAGGGAGGTCCAGGCATGTTATTTCGGAGATTAAACGGTGAGCAATTTACAGAAAGGGATGGTGACCGAAAATGGGGGATTCAATGTCTCGCCCGCAGCGGAGCCGAATCGATGAGCGTCAGGATTGTGACAATTTCGTGGTTGAAGTAGCCAATGAATGACTTGGAATGTATCATAAGATTCATGGATTCTCCAGTGAATAACTCTAGACTATTCCAGCATTCGAACAGAATACCCATCGAATCCACCAGCCGTTTGGAAAATGATACTTAATTTCAATGCAAAATTATTCATGAGGTTTAGTCGTTAAAATAAGTAAATATTTACGGTAATTGGATATTTAACAATTTCTGACTGTATTTGGGAATGTAACTGGTTGATCTTTTAGAGCTCATCATATCGTCGCTCAAACTTATTTCCATGTTCCCATATATTATTGCAAAAATATGAGTACTTGTTAATGTGTGATGAGGAAATGGTCGGGTTTTTCCTACTTGTCTGGCCGTGAATCCTAGATCCGCGCTTATCCCAGAAAACATACAAGCACACACTATATTTACAGACATGTATATTCATATGTATATATGTATATATATATATATATATATATATATATATATATATATATATATATATATATATATATATATATATATATATATATATATATGACAGGCGTTAGCTTTGCAAGCTATTATATCGTTTGCAGTCTTCTTGTTTTACAGTCCATGGCATCGAGGGAAGGGATACACTCAAAAATGACTCAGCTTCGTATCCAACAAGTAGAATTTATTTTGTTCAATTCCATGTAGACCACCTTTCCAGATCTACTCATTTCATTATTCGCCATTTCTTTTTTAGAGACGCGGCGAAATACATATCTGACAGCATCGACTTTTATTCCGCGCTCTCACAAAATTCGCGGGCATCTCCGCGCGTCAACTCTCCCTGCACATGCGCAGAGCCCAAACCAGACATCTTTCAAGGAGAATTATATAAGATTTCCTCTTGGAACGCAAAAACCACAGACGCGCCAAGATTATATAATGAAAAGGGGAATTTTTCACTTTTTTTAAAGAGAAAGGTTTTATATTTATAATATTACTTTTAAAGGGAATGACACGAAAACATAAAATTAGCATATATAAGTACCCATTTTGCCCACATTGTGTAGGAACTAAAAAGAAGGAGCTAAAAGGCGCGAATTTAATACTGAGTTCAACCCCTCCAAAAAAAGACAAATAAAAATCATTTAAAATAACCGCTTGATAGCACTTGTTAGTTTTTCCATACGACAGTATGTCAGTTTTTCCATCATATATATATATATATATGATGTGTGTATGTGTGTTTGTTTTGTTTGATTATTTTCAAACTAAATCAAATTGTCCAGGAGAATTTGTAGATAGATGTAGGCTAATACAATGCTATGTACACCATACAGGAAGCAAATAATTTCAGAAACAAAAGCACCGATCCATACGTTTTCGTTTGAATCATTTTCACCCTTGCTTCAGCTAGAAGTGAGCTATTTTAATATTAAATTCCTCTCCTGAACTTGTACATATGAACCATTCACTAAGTCTTTTCAGGTGATACTACACGATTAATATGTAGGTCGAAAATGTCTCCATAAAAATTAAAAATCAAAGCAAGGAAAGAGAAAAGACTTTGCTAAAGTAGTAAAGGAAATTGTGCACTTTGTTGGTTTTGGTCGTTCAGTACCAAGGCAGATGCACCTCCCGTCTTTGTTTTTTTTTGTAAAATCATAGGTCCTGTTCACATAGAATCCCTCAGCGGCAGTGTTACTTGTATTGACATTTTAAACCAATCACAGGCCTTAACAATTACGTGGCTAATCGTTTGGAGGTTAGTTATTGGTTGAGTGTATTTCAATACGAGTAACGCTGACGCTGACGGATACGAGGTGAACAAGCCCATACTCTCTCACAAAACGGAGATCACTGCGTAGAAGTTGCTTACTTCCCAAAATAAAAAATAATTAAATAAAATTAAGGCAAAAAACGTAGCTGTATAAAAATGGACAGCTTCTTCGACTCACTGATTCTAAAATCATGTCATGTTTGTAGGTGTATACGTGCATATATATATATATATATATATATATATACACACACACAATGAAACTTCTCTAGCCGGCAACCCCTCTAAACGGCCACTTTTTTTACGAACCAAGACTGGCCACCATGGAGGTTTCACTCTGTATATATATAAATAGGATGGAAATAGTGGCAACTAGGTATGTACAAAGTATACAGAAGATATACAGGGCTGAAACTTTTATATATGAGGCGGTGAAAGGCAAAGTAATGTAAGTCAGTAAGTCAAGTGGCGTAAGTCCAAAGCGTTTTACTGCAAAAACTACGAAAGATTCCACTATAAATTGAACAAATTATAATTTATAATAATTAGTATTATAATGCAAATAATAATTATTTGCAATTCCACAATAAATTGAACACGGAGATTACATTTTTGCCCTCAAATAAAAAAAAGGTGAAAATGTGACTTACACCACTTTGCCTTTCACCGCGTTTCAGTCTGAGGTTCAGGCCCTTCAAAGTAGTAAACAGCATTGTTTAGCACACGTTTTTAACGTCCTGGAAGCTTCAGGATGCCGTTGGCATCACCCGATCTGTGGATTCTTCGAATGGAGCGGTCTACAGCCTGCAGAATCTCTGGTGGAATCCACGGAGTGGTTCCATCATCTTGGGGGGGGGGGGATGAAATCAAAATCACAGGGCATTAAGTCCGGGGAATATGGGGGATGGTAGAGCACTTCCCAGCCCCAGCGAGCAAACACATCAGCCACAGTGTGCGCACGAGCATTTTCCTTCCATCAGTACGATGCAAGACATTATTTCGCACTATAAACCGGTCACTAAAACGTGGCTGTGTTCATCCTGTCACTGTGCAGGCGTGTGATGTTTGCGGGGAGAGCGCATTCGCTCTAAGGTAAGGTATGTATGAGAAGTACGGTTGGTATAAGCTACTTCCATGGGCTCTGCTGCATGGGGGCTGTACAACAGTGTTGCCACTGCTAAAGTCCCATCCCTCGTATGTGAGAGTCACTATAATATCATACTGAGAGTTTGCGTATAATATCATATAAACATTAATAAAGGCACTGAATAAAATATTAAGCGCTACCAATCTATATATAATTTTAATTAAGACTCTTTGCGTAATATTACCATGAATATTGTATAAACTGTAAAAAGGGAAGCATAACTTAATACTAAAAATCATAGTTTGTGTAATCTTAATAATAATATATATATATATATATATATATATATATATATATATATATATATATGTATATATATATATATATATATATATATATATATATATATATACAATATACAGTTAAAGGTCTCTATGGTGGCCAGTCATGGTTCCGAAAAAAGGGCCGTTTAGAGGGGTGGCTGTCTAAAAGAAGTTTCTTCAGTAACATTTGCTCTATCGGTTCTGAATAGGGCCGGCTAGAGAAGTTTCACTGTTTATATATATATATATATATATATATATATATATATGTATGTATGTATATATGTATATATATATATATATGTATGTATGTATGTATGTATGTATATATATATATGTATATATATATATATATGTGTGTGTGTGTATATATATATATATATATATATAAATATATATATATATATATATATATATATGTGTGTGTGTGTGTGTGTGTGTATGTATATATATATATATATATATATATATATATATATATTTACGATAATTGAAATTAGTGCCTTTATTTAAGGCACTGAATGTTACACAAAAAATAGCTAAGATTAACTTATGTGTGTGTGTATATATATACAGTGGAATCTCGATCTATCGTTTTCCAAGGGACCGATTGAAATGAACGATATATGCGGGAAAACGATAGATGAGGAAACATAACAAAACAATATGATAGTTGGGACTGGATAAAATGAACGACACATACGGAAAAACGATGGATCCGAAAACGATCCTTCGAGATTCCACTGTATATATAAGACAAAGTTGAAAGTGAAAAACCAGTATGAGCTCTAAAACTACTTGTAGCCAGGAACTAAAAGCATGAAAAGATAAGTATTAAATAGGTATTGGATAGCATCTCTTCATCAGCGGTGCCGATACTGTCTAAAAACCAATGGATTGTTTCTGATATGTATGATCTAAACAATAAACATACTTAGACACCGTACAATACATTAGAAACAGAAATATATAGGGTGAACCAAAAGTCTTGCCCTGATTATAAATATTTATCGTGCTCAAACCATTATAATTATACCTATGTTTGTTTGGATATATTGTAAGTACTGTTATAATTTTTTTTATAAGACCATTTACCGCAGTAAATTTTAACGTGTGCCCCTTTGGTAGCTCGGAGAATGCCGAAGCGGTATTCCAGTGTTATTCCGCCAAGTGTTATTTAACATGTCTTCTGTTACAGTACACACTGTACAAGTTTCGTCTAGGAAATCACGCACTAAAGATCCCCAGTGTGGGGGTGCGACATCTTTCTGAAAAAAGTTGCAATTAGTCTAAGTAAATGTTAGGGTTAACGCTTTTTGGGCTTTTTCTTGAATCGACGCCATTCCGTCCGAAAATGATGGCCTCCTTTCAAATATTCCCGAGTCCCTCTTGAAGGAGCACTCGCGTCATTTATTGCACAAAAAAAAAAAAAAAAACTACTAAAACTGACCTATCCAACGATACAAAAGTTACCTTATTATATTAAACGGTTATTTTGTAATGTATTTTTATAATCAGGGCAAGACTTTTGGTTCACCCTGTATATATATTCTACTTAAGACACTTGAACAATATTAACACCATATATACGATATGGAAGCACTCTCTACGATGCCGAAAATAATAATTAATGTCAATATTAAGGGAAATGGAAGCAAAATTTCGGTGGGACAGCTAGGCTAGAAAAGAACGAATACCTACGATCCTATCTTCTCCATCGGGTCGGTATCATCTGCGTGTAATGAGCAGAGGTACGGCGGGAGGCGACACTAGCACTTATTCTC
Source organism: Dolomedes plantarius (assembly GCA_907164885.2). Classification (NCBI taxonomy): domain Eukaryota; kingdom Metazoa; phylum Arthropoda; class Arachnida; order Araneae; family Dolomedidae; genus Dolomedes; species Dolomedes plantarius. The sequence continues at coordinate 14,393,439 of OU015490.1, forward strand.
CGAGAGTGTCTCTTCACGACTTCCGGCACACGCTATTGGATTTCCAGATGCGGGTCGAGAGACCTACATTTTATACGCGGAAGAATACGTCCGGGTGGGCCGCATCGCGTTACACGGCACTCGGAACGGAAATGGACGACTTGTTAAATGCGCACTTGAATGTTAGAATCGAACATTAGACCTACCCTGATTTTGACAAAATTTTAAAAATTATGTAATTTTGTAATCTATATATATAAAACAGTTCCGAAACTGACTCACTGACATACAACGCACAGACAAAACCGCTGGACATAAAGGGCTGAAATGTTGCATGGCGATTCTTCTCATAGTGTAGGGGTTCACTAAGAAAGATTTTTGAAAAATTCTTCTTAGGTTTTTTTAAAATTTAATTTTTAAGCTGTTTTAGTAACTTTTTTTAAGTTTGCATTTAAAATAACAAATTAGGGGTTATACAATTTATATTGCGAGAAAGATCATAAAAATTCCTTTAAAATAAAATCTCTTTCGAATCTTTACCACCCTTTTCTGATTTTTGGTGAATTTTTAAAGATTCATTTTTAGAATTTAATTGATTAAATGCTAATCACGTGATTTCTTTTCTTTTTGTGATAATTTAAACTAATTTTGCGTCACGTGCATAACAACGAAATAGACAAAAAATATTTTTTTTTCTTGCTAATGCGATTGGCTAATGCGATTGGACATTATCCAAAAAAATATTAAAATACAGTAAAATATATGTTCCTCAAACTGTACTATATTAACTGTATTATATTCTTTATGTACTAGCAGATTTAATTTGATTATTTTTTTCCCCAATGCGGAGGCACTTGTCGTGAGACATTCGCCTATACCACGCCGCAATTTTACTGCCCATTTTATTGTGGGGGCACTATATGGGCGGAAAGCATTACCCCCTATGAAGGGACGACACGAACGGAGGCATTTTTCGTGGCGCGACGCCAGGATTCGATTTGAGCACCCTCAGCACCGAAAACCAGCGCGCTGTACCACTGGACCGCCACAAGCCCAATTTGATTATTTTCTTCTACATCATTTTGTTTATAAAAATATCCGTTACGATTTTTTTTATAAATGTATTTTTTCGTTTTTTTTTACATCAATTGCATGCATTGATCGTTGTATTTATTATAAATTGATTTTTTTGGGCATTAATTGCATACATTGACAGCTGTATTTAATTTGAATGAACTCCGTAGCGAAGTACGGGTTTTCAGCTAGTCTGAAGATATGTTTATTTGATTGAATACCATTGTTCAAATTTTAAAAAATTTGAATCATATGTTTTTAGGTTTTTGTCCCGGCATGGCAAAGATTGCAATTCGATCATTGATGATTTGATTTATTCTAATCCTTACAATTTTATGAATTCGAATTTCATGCTGTTCATCAGATTTACATCGGCCCCGTACACGACACGACAGAGATTGCAATTGGATCGTTGGTTATTGGATTCATTTTTAATAATTCCATTTATGAACTCTGAATCGTATCATTTTATAATCGGATTTTTGTGAGCCCTGTGCCCGCGATGCAGTTGCAACACGACTGAAACGGCCCTTTGACTCGCCACGACACGAATGACATTTTAATCACTCCAGTTTTGTGAACTCTGAATCGTGTCATATCATAATCACATTATCACTTGCAGTGTGACGGGATTCAATGACTCGCGGCTTAAACCGCTCGGTGACATGACACCAGATCGCAATTCAGTCATTGGTTATGTGATTTATTATAGTCATTTCCATTTCATGAATTCGAATTTTATCAGGCTAATCAGATTTTTTTTCCAGCCCTATGACACGACATGCCACAGATCGCATTTTGATCGTCGATTATTTGATTTATTTTGATCATTTCAATTTTGTGAACTCCGATTCATATCATTTCGATCGGATTTTCATCAGATTCCAGTGACTATCAGATTACGTGGCATTACCTCATTGACACGACGTTACCTTGCGACGCGACGCAATTTATAAGATTTATTGGATACAAAAAAGAGGAATATTTCTTTAATTCTAAAACGACTTTGGATAACTGACCTCCAATCAGGAATTCCAAACCGGTACCTTACCAACCGGAGAACCAGGACAAAGGGAGAAAGTGTTATTAACGACATACGTCGCATATCCCATATGAACTGTTTTATATATATATATATATATATATATATATATATATATATATATATATATATATATATATATATATATAGATGCGGGAACATACAAGAAAGTATTAACATACCTTACAGTCTGATATCCCTAAAATATATTTACTCACATACATAAATACAAACATACCCGTAGTGTAATTGAAGATAAAATTGAAAAGTTGTACTGAAATCCAAGATAATAATAATAATAATAAAAAAGAAATGCACGTAGATACACAGGAATTTTGATTCAAATAAAGTTATTTAATCTTCGTTTGTTTTTAGGCGGTTTTCTCTCCACAAGTAAACAATATTTTTTTTCCGTGTTGCAAATTGCGTTCTTTTTGGTATCGGTTATTGTGTGAGAGTATAAAGAAGTGGCAGCCGTGAATCGTTTGTAACTAGAACCATTCCATTGCACTGGATGGGGTCCGACATGAGACCACCAGGAAGTTCTGCTTCCGAGTGAAACACTCATCGGCCAGTGTAGAACTGCAGTAATCAGAAACTTTTCACACCCAAGACCAAACACCAGGGCGCCTGCATCCCAAGGCCTACAGAAAAGCCAGAGGACAGCAGGAACCCGTTAGATCAGCTGAGTGTGAGCCATTGCTGATAAGAACAGAAATTTTGAATAGTCGGAGAATTTGGAATTAATTGCCGAATATAGGATACTCCAGAAGAGGATACTCCTAGAATCAAGGACCACCAACGACGAACAAATAATGGGAGTGTTACGATAACGCGAAACCAGTTTAATCAGGAGAGAACAAAAATGCGAGACCGTGCATCTCAAATGTTCTGCTCATTGTTTAATTAGAGCGTCATTCTAGCTCAATCCAGACATTTATATTTTAGGTTCAGTTACTATGAAAAAACGATCGATCCGATAAATTAATATAAAGCTGCGATATTCTGAACGAATATTGCGGTAAAACGATGGATCGAGGAACGATCCATACGGTCTGTTTTTGATTGTTTTTGATTGTTTGGAATTTATTCGGGACTGGGTGAAATAAACGATACATACAGGAAAACGATCGATCGAGATTCCACTGTATATATATATATATATATATATATATATATATATATATATATATATATATATATATATATATATATATATATATATATATATATATACAGTGGAATCTCGATCGATCGTTCTATGAATCATCATTTTCCCGTGTGTGTCGTTTATTGCACCCAGTCCCATTGATCATATTGCTTTGTTACGATCCCTCTTCTATCGTTTTCCCGCATTTATAGTTTAGTTCAGTCGGTCCCTTGAAAAACGATAGATCGTGATTCCACTATATATATATATATATATATATATATATATATATATATATATATATATATATATATATATATATATATATATAGTTAATTTTTTTTACCAACAACACGGGATATTCGTCTGTAATTGATTTCCCGTATTTTTCTCACCACAAGACGCAAAACGACTTAAAATTGGGGTACGTCTTACGGTCAAAATGTAGCATTAAAATAAAATGAATATTTCATTATATTTATTATATATATTTATTATATAAATTATACATATTTTATATATATATAATTTATTATATTCATTTTATATATATTTTTTTATCTTTATTAAGTAAGAAATTAAAAATACCTTTCTATACCTAAGGAAATACAAAATATTCTTTTCTAAAATGCTCACCATGAATTAGAGGTCCATCTTATGGTCCTAAAATGCGGCACTTTTATCATTTGACAAAACTCAAAATTTTTCATCAAGGAATATGCGTCATATTCTTCCCAAAGGTCGGGCGTCTCTTTTACAACCATATACTAGAACAAGGGTGGCCAACCCCTGGCACGCGTGCCACAGTGTGGCACGGCGGCGTTTTAACAGTGTCACGCGGAGACTAATTGAAAAATTAAAAAATGTGAAAAAATAGTAATTTGTCAATATTTGTAAAATCCTACTCATACGTTACTGAAAATAATAGCACAGGAAAGCGGCACTGCTTAAAAACCAGTACAACGGTGCGCTAATACAGCGGGGTCATGGGACGAACCCAATGGTTTGAGTAGCCTTGCTTTGACGCCGTTGTGTCCAAATTTACACGATTTGGCCGTCAGGTATTGTTGTAGGTTTGGATCAACATATGTTTGTGAAGAAATGTTTTCTATTATGAACATAATAAAATCAAAATATCGATCAAGATAAACTGATATGCACCTAAAACACCTAATTTTGTTAGCATCTTCAAGAACTAATCCTAATATAGATGACTTGGTAAAAAAATTCAAAAGCCACATTAATTAAGTACTGACTGTTTAATAATTATTCAGAATTAAATGTTTCAAGTTATTCATTTTATTTTATACATAACCTAACTGACTGAACCTTTAAAAATGTTTATTAACAATAAAACCTAAGTTTGTACTTTTGTTTTATTTATTATATTATTTTTTAAATCTCCACTACTCGGATAAAAAAATAAATGTGCTATTTGTGTAAAAATCCCATAATCAGCCTATAAATAAAATTTTTTCACCTTTTTATATTTTTTGGAAGTGGCACGGATAATATTTTTTCTTCAGATAGTGGCACTCTTTCCAAAAAGGTTGACCATCCCTGTACTAGAAGCTGGTCAAAAACCCGGGTCTCCAAACCTCTACCAAGCATTTTATCAACTGGACTGTACCGGCGGTGTGAAGGAAAGATATTTTCAATGATATCTTTTTCAGCTTCTGACTAACGGTTCACAAAATGTTTTTTCACTGATGAGGTGGCCGACAATATGCCTCGAGGTTTTGTTGTCGAGAAATGCCCTTATGGTTTAAGCTCGAAACGCTAACCACTATAGCATAAGGGCTCAGATTCGAATCCCGGATACGGCATGAACGTTCCCATGCCGTTCCGTCACAGACAGCAAATGATATAAGTATTTATTATATATTTATATAATAAATTATTATATATATACTAGATAGTACCCGTTAAAACTTGACGGTAAATAATTGAAGAGTTGCAATAAAAAAAGGTTCATAACCTTGTTAAAATATTAGAAATTTTTACACAATATTGGTTGTTTTTCTATCCGATGTTATAATTAAAAGTGTTGTAATAATCCGAGTTTATAATTAAAAAAGTCTTTCTTCTTGGAAAAAAATGCATGCTTACCGATGATTTTTCAATCCGACTTGCACAATCTAACTAATATGCTATGTATGCAATGATGCTATGTATGCAATGTAACTAATATGCTATAAATATGCTATGTATAAATATATTAAGCAAAAATAAAATATATAAACTAAAGAAAATCAGATTAAAAAATAATACAAATTACTCACATGCGAAAAACTTTTGCAGTGTATTTGAATAAATAAGAATAAATTCAAATTTAACAATCTAATTCAATCTATTTCAATTTAATATAAATATATTATATATTCATGTATTACGCTATATACATGTATAAATATGCTATGTATAAATATATTAAGCAAAAATAAAATATATAAACTAAAGAAAATCAGATACAAATTACTCACGTGCAAAAAATACAATAATAAACAGAAATTAAAAAGACTATCATCGTAATAGAATGCTTTACGAAAAATCGGTATGAACAAAAGAATAATTTTAAGCAAATAAATATTCAATTAAACACAATTAAAATGTTAAATTCAGTTACTTAGCTTGAAATTTACATCCAAATATAATCATTCAGACATTACGAAAATTTAAAAAAAAAAGAAAAAAAAAGGCTGGCCGATATGTTACGTCACACCGTTTAAATAAGAAATCGAGTAGAATACAAACCGTTATAAAAGTACTATTAAAAGTAAATATTAAACAGAAATTAAAACACTATCATCGAATGGAATTCTTTACGAAAAATCACATGAAAGCCACATGTGAGCACATGAAAGCCACTTGTGTTGGCAATTTGGAAATATTCATTTCTACGGTATACAATTTTGAACATGTCACTACGCATGCGTCGAGTTTGCAACTTTCCGAAAAAAATAAATTTGAATTTATCGTAATATCTGGTTAAAAATATATATTATATGGTTAAAATATAAATATATATATTAAAATAATAATATAATGAAACACTGTTTAATTGTGAAGAAGATTCTCTGATTCAATTTTTCTTAAATTAACGATGATGAATGAATCACGGTGAATGAATGACTCACTCGTGTTTACATTTTCAAGTTCTGAGTATATAAAATGGATACTTGTATTACAGCTTGTATTACTTGTATTACAGTCTAAAAATCGAGATAAAGTTGATTTGTGTCAATATTACGTTGTTTTAATTAAAATTATTTGGGTTTAGATAGCAAATAATCTTTTTGAACTTTACTTTTAACTTGTTAAGCCTTATTAAAAGAATACATTGTCATCGTGTTCTGAGCTATTCTAAAAGTTTCAAATGTCTAGCTATTCGGGAGGTTAGTTAAAAATCGATCGCAAGATTTGTACTGGACAAACACACACCCAAACAAGAAAGCGAGCTAATAAAAACATGGTAAAAATGTCCCTAGGTGTCAAATTTCTTTTTCTATTAAGGAAAACAATTTTGAAAAAAAATTTTCCATCCAAGTCGACAATCCTTGGACCCATTTTCTCCATAGATTAACATTGAGATGAGCGAATCCAACAAAGGTAGTACACAGCTGTTTGAAGGCAGAGATGCTTCGATTTTCGAATGCCTGTAATGTTGTTTTTGCAGTTTTATGTGTGTTGGTGTTGTAGAAACAACACCGTATTGGCAGTTTGGTAAGGATCATGACGTAGAAAAATATGAATCCCTTTATTTTCTGCTCCTGAGGAAACAATTTTTTGCGTCTTTCAATGCATTTTCTAGAAAACTCATTTTTCAGTAACTTTTGTAAACGAGAAAGCTCCTCATTTAAGAAGTTTTCAATATATTTCCATGAAATTTTGCGATAGTGTTTAACATATTGTTCACCATGTTTTGAACTAATAGCTAAGCGACAGGTGTTCATTGAACCTTTTTACGGGTACCTGCACTTAAAAAATATATAATTAAAAAAATTAGTGATTTTTCACTTTTTTCGGTATATATTCAGCGATTTTTGGAAATATTTTAAAACTTTTAGATCAGACCACTAGAAAGTGTCACAGAAGTATCTCTATATTTAAGTTGCTGAGCTGATTATTTGGGCAGTCCTTGAGAGAACACTACTGTATCCATCTACTTCATTTTGGTCTGAAACGAAAGATTTTAATCTAGGGATGTATCATATTTGGTTTTTGTAACCGCAATTTCTATTCATGAGCGATCATTTACATTTAAAAATTTCTTTCTGCGCATGCTCAGTGACATGTTTACATCTGGTTTTAGATACTCGCTAAGCACGAGGCCGCATAAACACGTTAATTAGTTTACTCCGAGGAATCTCTCCAGCTCTATCTCTCTCTCTTCCATTTTTATTTTTAATTATGTTTGTGAGATATCAAATTAAACTTGAATGAAATTGCTTATTTAGCACTGTTGAGTCACCCTATTTCTTTTTACTGGGTTCCATAGTAATTTTTTAAAGTGTATTTCTCTCTTCTTAATAGTAGGATTTTCGACATTTGGCAATGATGTGTTGAGTATAATTTGTGTATTAGTACATTCCTTTACTAACCAGCCGTCATGTTTTGACGGGTACCAGCTAGTATAGTATAAAAAGAAATCAAACTATATTGAGTCGAATGCAGTGTAGGGTCTCTAGCGGTATTAAAAACTTCATGGTATTAAAAATGTATAAAAAATCTCTCTCTATTTTAAAATGTTACGAAATGTTTACCCAAATGAAATTTGTTTTCACTATTTTCTATCCCATTTGAAAGAAAAATATATGTTCTTAATTTCTGCTGTATAGTTTTGAAAAAAAGCTGCGAACGTACGGAGATATCTTAGAGATAAACTTGTATATTCTTCTATTTTTACCATGTTTTTATTAACTTGCTTTCTTATTTGTGTGTGTGTGTTTGTCCGGTACAAATATTGCAATCGATTTTCAACTAACTTCCCGACTAGCTAGACATTTGAAACTTTTAGAATAGCTCATAACACGATGACAATACATTATTATAATACTTTTAGCCATCTTTAAGCAAATTTGAATTCATTTTCAGTTAATTTTGTTTTGTAGACTAGTGCAGCCATCTGTCGGCCGGGACGGGAACGAAAAGTTAAATGCAAGTTAACTTCCAATTCTCGAGCTAAAGGATTGATTACGCATTTGATCATTTTCTTTCAAGTTGATGGGATAATTCATCCAAAAATTTTTTTAAAAAGTATTTATTAATACATAGAATTGTGAAGTTTATAGGATTCAACAGAAAATTTAAAAACATGGTATATAAAAAGTTCTTTTTTATCTTGTAATTATTAAACATGAATTTTAAACAAGATTTCGAGAATGAATCGAACCCTCTGGTCTTCGCAGCCGGTGGCCTGACGACCGAACCACCTCACAATCTTACGCTCGCTCCAATGGCCATACTGACAATTGGCAGCAGGGCAATTTGGATGTGCAAAAACAGGCTGATCGATGTTGAATATTGAAGGCAGAAGAGTCATATTAACTCAATAATAATTGCAAGATAAAAAGAACTTTTTATATACCATGTTTTTAAATTTTCTGTCGAATCATATAAACTTGACAATTCTATGTATTAATAAATACGTTAAAAAAAATTTGATGAATTATCCCATCAACTTGAAAGAAAATGAAGTTAATTGGAAGTTAACTTGCGTTTGACTTTTCGTTCCCGTCTCGGCCGATAGAGGGCTGCACAAGTCTACAAAACAAAATTAACTGAAAATGAATTCAATGCTTCTTAAAGATGGCTAGGAGTATCAAAAAAATGCATTGTCATCGTGTTCTGAGCTATTCTAAAAGTTTCAAATGTCTAGCTAGTCGGGAAGTTAGTTGAAAATCGATTGCAATATTTGTACCGGACAAACACACACACACAAATAAGAAAGCAAGTTAAAAAAAAATGGAAAAAATACAAAAGTGAATGCCACTAGCAAATAAAAAAATGTTGAACGAAGCGGACAAGTATCGGTATCTATCGGTATCAATACGTGCAGGCGAGTATTAGTTGCTTGTAATCATATTGCCTATCTCCGTCACGCACAGCCCAAATGTGATGAATACAGACACTATCAATTATAAAAGAAGCCACCTGTCTGATAATCATCGGACAGCAATGCACGACATCAGATCTGCATCGCGATCATTTATTTCCTAGTCTAGATTTTCGAATCGCGTGCAGTTTTGACCGGAGAAAATAAAATTTACTAATCAATTATTGAGCTTACCTATAAGACCGTGCCACTGGTACGCGTGTTATACTTAAGCCTGGAAATTTTTTTTGCCTCTAAGGCCTTGTTTACATTGCTTCAGGAGCGCAGCATAGCTTACCTCCATTGGCGTCGAGGTTGTAGACACGACCTGTGATTGGTTTGAGGTATCAAGTGGCTATTGCATTGAGCTCTGTCATTAGTTAGTATTTCTATCTCTGATACTCCAGAAGAAATGGGAAGCATTGTTAAATGTTGTTAAATCATTGTTCCCGTGGTTTAAGTGGGAACCGAGCGAAATCTGGCCACCGGTAACCAAGTTTCAGATATTTTTAATTAAATTTGCGATCGCGTTTTTCGTTATTAGCCTTAAAACGCAACATTTGTTTTAGATCTGGAGTCACTTCGAAGGTAACAGAAAACCGTCGGTCTGATAGCTTCTGCGCTCGCATAGCATTATGTAAGCCCAGCGTTTGAGACGAATTTTCCCATTACTTATTTTCAGCCCCAAAAGTGAACCTGACGGATCGACCCGTTCTTCATTTGTTATCCAAAATCATCCGGGACACTTTCGAAACCCAAAATAGGGATGTAATAATCCGCCGCAAACGTTTATCGAGTCGAAAGCAATGGAAATTTAAACACACAGAACGATAATCTAATCATTCAATGGCAATTCAATGGCAATTAATCATCAAGTTGTACGCATGCTTTACCAAGAGCAGTCCAACAGGAATAAAGGTTTTCTAAGATGCGATTATAGAGAAATTGTTTTATGTGATGGATAACTTTAGACGTTGATCAAATTCGAACTGAAAGTTTGAGTTGCTAGACAGGGGGCGTTGTGTTGTTGTTGTTGTGGCTTCTAATGCCCCCTGGTCGGAATTCATTCCACACCAGGTCCCTATAAGTTAGGGGGCTGAGGGGGGGGGGCGGTTCCGTTTTATACTGGCATAGAGTGCGAGTAAGCCAGGTGCCTCTGCAATTTTAACCGAGTCCCCCGCAGGTGCAGTAACTGGGGCGGATCGTACCCTCTCCCATCCTCACTCCTCCCGTTTTTGTCGGAAAATTACTACCGTTAGGAACTCTTGTCAGCATTTAAAATCTAGTATCAAAAATTGAGATAATTTTTATTAGCCTTGATCGAATTTCAAAAGTATATGACCGATAATTTTCAAACAGAAGAAGATGTTGGCAGCGCGATCGTAAACAGAGAAGTGCGTTGTGGGGAAGTTATAACTGTCCTGTTTGGAATGATGTACCACTTTAATAGTTGTACATGTCTGCTATTTAAATGCATTTTATTGCTATAGCCTCACTGGAGCTTTCTGGTCATCGATGCCCGTCTGAGGAACTTTGCTAAACCTTCGCCGAATGCGCTGCTCTATTAGGCTACGGTTGTCGCCTTGCAGTTCAGACGAAGAGAAAAAAAAGTTGTTATTTGGAGGCGCAAAAAGAGACTGTTGCAGACGAAAATAGTTCAGCTGTCACTCGTAATTCGTTTCATGGGTTACGGATTTGTTTATTTATCTTTATCGTTCAAAATCGAATAGAGTGGACAGGGGTGGTGAAACTTTTACGTGTCAGTGAACAAAAAATTCGAAAATATTGTTTCATTATGGGATGACGCATCGGATGCGAAAATTTAGGATTTCAATTTAAACTTAGTAAAACTCTGTAATAATAAATATACTATGTACTGTGGACAGAAGAAAATTAATAATGTGTGATAAAAATGTATATTTTCGTTTAAATAAATAAAAATGTGAAATCGGCATATGCATATGTGCATATATATATATATATATATATATATATATATATATATATATATATATATATATATGGATAGATAGATAGATTTAGATATATATACCGTTTGTCAAAATTTTGTGCGCTTTATAACCGTATGTATGCTGTAGCCTAGCAATAACTATAAGGCCAGTTTAACGTCAAAAAGATAAACACAGTGAATCGTCGGTCAAAAACCTTAAGTAAATCAACACCCAAAAGACAAAACCATAAGTGAATCACACGAAAAAACCAGTATATTAAGCAATGAAACAGAAATAATCCCTTATCTTCGCTTGGCTCGGCAGCGAGGTTGTTTGTTATTGACAAACAGAGTCTGTTTGTCATTGATATATACGTGGCTTGCTTGTGAATATATATATATATATATGTATGTCAAAATTTTGACGCATTTTGGTACTTTTTTGCTTAACTGTTTACTGCTTGCCCAAACGACATGTACTGCATTTGGGGCGCTTCCAAAATTATAACGCGTGACGACGGACATCTGAAATTTTGCTTTCCGGAGGACCGTTATGGAGGAACGTAATCCTACGCTAAAATAGCATCTGGTAAACTCTAGCATTCTGAGAGACGAGTATCTACTTGAACCAAACTTACGAATCATTATGGTAGTTCATTAATTGCCATTACAGATTTGCTATATGAAACTATGGAAATACGAAAATATTGCTATACGAAACTATGGAAATTTTTCTAGCTTAATTTTTTCTAATCACAAATTATCCAATAGGTATTTCTGATCACTGTTTTTTCTTTGTGTGTGTGTGCCTGTGAGGGTTTGACGTTTCATTGAATCATACATGCCTGTCCGCTTAAAAATAAAAGCGTTTTTGATTAAAATGTACTTTCTTTTAAAGTAAATAAAACAAAGGTGGCTAAATTACGGCTCGCGAGCTGCATATGGCTCTTCCGCACTTTCTTCGTAGCTCTTATCGCTTTTTTTTGACTCTTGGTCCAATGATCCATTTTTCAAATAATTTTTTGCAAGAATGTCTTAAAAATTGCTACCTGAATTCTTTCTTAAAAATTTACTTATTTCACACTTTTTTCTTTTCCTAGAACAAAAAAAAATCTAAAAATGTTGAAATTTTATTCTAATATATATATATATATATTTATGTATATATATATTTATATATATATATTTGTATGTATGTATATATATATATATATATATATATATATATATATATATATATATATATATATATATATATATATATAT
>OU015490.1:14413494-14423494 GCA_907164885.2 Dolomedes plantarius
TCTTCAAAATGACCTACAATCTAAGAGAAGTTTTAAAATGCAAAAATAATACACGCAATTTTATGTTCCAGTATGAAAATTTTCCCCGATTCACCAATCCTTTCTTTATAAAAACAGCCCCAAATTAAAACTATTTAATATGTGGAAGTAGTCAACATGAGGTTCAGTGGTTAAAAGTTTCTAAATCAAACGACAAAAGAAACGAAAGTCAACAGAATTAATATTAAGAATAACATTTAATGGAAATAGAATGTGCTGTTAGTAAGAAGCACCCTTTCGAAGTGACAAAAATTTACTTAACGCGGGAATCGAAATGTTGAAAATCATTTGCGCATGTGCGCTATACAGGAAGTGATCTATTTATAGAAATCTTGCTCTGCAATTCCCTACAGCAGCTGTTAGTAGAATTACATTGGGAACAGTTTATGATTAAAAATAAAAAAGAGTTAATATAATCGAAGAAGGAAAAGTCCGGAGATGATCAGACTGGAACAATATGCATATATTATTGCACATCATTTCATTAACAATAGCATCTAAAACATTACCTGAAAATTTTATCAAATTTTACGTATTATTATGTGAAATATCACGATAACGGTAGAGATTTGTGCTGAAAAACAATTCTGAGAAAAACGCATTTAAAGTTGTTTGTCACTTCAATTTTGTATCAGACGATGCTTTTTAAAATATCTATAACTCTGCTTCTAGTTGATATAAAATGAAAATCAAAACGGTTTTGAAAAGAGAAAAGATTGAATTACCCGATTCTTGCAAAAAATAAAATTGACCAAAATAGTCAAAAATCTGCATTTTCAACGCAGGCGGTCACCTTAATGTATCTCGCTCTTGAATGATTTAAGAGTAGCATTTACAAGTCACGGCGAACATATATAACAATAGTAGCAGCAATCGACAGGTGTGACTTACATGCAACAAAAGGGCTTCCTTCTAATCGTCTCTTGACAGTCCTTGCGAATGTTGTGACGGCTCAGCTGATCATAACGCTCGGAACAAAAAGAAAACACCGAACGGACAAACTTAATCCAAGAGAGAACAACAAAAAGGTAGAACCACCCCCTCGCTGGACGCAGTCAGCCGGAGAGACAAAAAAATAACAGTTCGAACAGAGAAAGACTTCCACCTTCGGATTTAGCCAACCGCTCACAGTGAAGTCCAGATCCTTTTTGAGAGCGGGATCCTCTTCGGAAACCTCTCTCTGTCTCCGGCGCATCCCTCTGACCCGGATGAGAAGAAGATGGCGGGGCACCACGTGACCGGCGGCTAGTTTCGGAAAGGAACTGACGGGGGGGAATATCGCCGTAAGTGGGTTAAGTGTGAAGAGAGGTTGACGAAGGGAGTGAAACCCGATTGACCAGGAATATACACTGACCTACCTGTTCCCGGAGCGCCTCCGAAATAAAAGAGATGGAGGGGACAGATGCAGGAGCACGTGCTGTTCGAAAATGGCCCGGCTTTTTTGCTGGAATTCGAGATGGCCTACTTTCCCTGGCTGGGAGAGCCGCGTCGTGTCCGGGGAAGGCCGGTGACAGTAAGGGGATGTCCGGCGTCGTCCGGGGGGCTCCAAATGACCGAACCCGTGCACGGCAGACAAAGAATGGACATTGTAAATACGTAAGGGGATTTACTTTCATCCCTCGTTCTGAGTAAACATGTGATCAATATTACGTAGGACTCTATGATTGTACATGTTGGTGTGTGTATATATATATATATATATATATATATATATATATATATATAAACACACAGTGAAACTTCTCTAACCGGCCACCCCGCTAAATAGCCACTCTTTTTCGGGATCATGACTGACCACCATATAGAAGTCCACTCTTATTTGACGGCCACACCTCAAAACAGCCACATTCTTTCGGAACCTTGAGTTACCGCCATAGATAAGTCAAATTTGAAAGAGAAAAACCAATATGAGCACTAAAACTACTTGGAGCCAGGAACTAAAAACATGAAAAGATAAGAATGAAAGAGGTTTTTGACAGCATCTCTTCATCAGCGGTGCCGATACTGTCTAAAAACCAATGGATTGTTTCTGATAAGTATGATCTGAGCAATAAACATACTTAGACACAGTAAAATCCATAAGAAACAGAAGAATTGAATATATGTGTGTGCGTATGCATGTATGTATGTAAAATGATCATTGATGCAAAAGATAAAGAAAATAACCATTAAAGAATTTTTGTTTTGCTTTTAATACAGAAATATAGAAGTAAGATTATTGGAAATAAATGCAATATTTTCACAATAGGAAAAACACTACTACTATAAATATTATACATATTTTTTCATTTTAGAAAAACTACACGTGAATCAATACCAAATTCACCATCAAATACATTATTATTCATATCCTAGCTGAAATTTCAAAAATTTGCCACGATATACAACATATTTCCAATGATATACAGCGTAATGTAAAAATTCTAAATGAATACACATAAAAAGAACTTCATGCTTTGCTAAATCTGCGTACAATTAGGGAATGAACGAGTTTTTAGTCTATCATATACTCTATACAGACTAGTTTAAATAGCACTACTTTAAACATGCGAGTAAAATTTTATAAATTTTGAGTCATCAGTTTTAGAGCTATCGTATTTTTCTTAACAATCAGGACGTTAAAAACCGTAATGAACAAAAATGAACAGTTAAACGCATTTTTTGGTCCATAGGACGAACCGGACGATAAGACGCGCTTCAAATTTATAGGAGGATTTTCAGAAAAGAATATTTTGTGTTTTGTAAGGTATAGAAAGATATTTTCAATTTCTTACTTAATAAAGACAAAAAATATATAAAACATTTTTCCCCCAATGCGGAGGCACTTGTCGCGAAGACAAATAAAAAAAATTATGTAACTGGTTGTTCGCCCGGCGTTGCCCGGGTATTTGGGACATCTCGGTTTACCTCGGTCATTTTTACATTTTATTTTTCACCCCTTCTCACCCCCCCCATGTCGATGGGGCTGAATGTGGACTTAAACGGCATCGACAGTATCACAATTCATCTCAGCGACACCGAAAACTATGGATTGGACACTAATATCAGTCGTTTTCGATTATTATTACATGTCATTTCTTCCCAACCCCATCCCAGTGTTTTTTTCCAGACTATAAGCCATATGCGTACCAAGTTTGGTTGAAATTGCTCCAGGTATTCCTGTGTTAGGCTGGAACATACATACATACACTTTTATATCTATCTATCTAGCTGTATAACAAATTCATTTTATGTTAATGTTTCCTTCGGACCATAAAACGCACCTCGATTTTAAGCCTATTTTCTATATAAAAAGGTGCGTTTAAAGGTCCGAAAAATACTGTATAGAACTCATTCTGTTTCATTTCAATGCCCAAAATGCATCTGGCTCATACGTAACACCTTCTGACCTCTCAATATTTACGCTTTTAATCATTCCTACTAACTTTAAATTTTTTTCGTTGACTTTTAATCGTCGATAAAAAATTCCGCCTAGAATTATTTATTCCGGTATTGTTTTATTCGTAAAGTGATAACCATAAAAATTTACATTTCTTGAACTGATCTGTACTGTTTTTTTTTCTCCC
The DNA here is from genome assembly GCA_907164885.2 of Dolomedes plantarius. Taxonomy (NCBI): domain Eukaryota; kingdom Metazoa; phylum Arthropoda; class Arachnida; order Araneae; family Dolomedidae; genus Dolomedes; species Dolomedes plantarius. The sequence continues at coordinate 14,417,100 of OU015490.1, forward strand.
GTGTTTTAAAATAATCTATATATATAAAACAGTTCCGTAACTGACTCATTCATTCATTCATTCACTGACTGACTGACATACAACGCACAGACCAAACCGCTGGACCTAAAGGGCTGAAATTTTGCATGGCGATTCTTCTAATAGTGTAGAGGTGCACTAAGAAAGATTTTTCAAAAATTCTTCTTAGATTTTTTAAAATTAAATTTTTAAGCTGTTTTTTAAACTTTTTTTACGTTTGCATGTAAAATAATACATTGAGGGTTATAAAATCACGAGGGTTATAAAATCACGAGAAAGATCATAAAAATTCCTTCAAAATGAAATTTTTTTCGAATTTTTACCTCCATTTCCTGATTTTTGGTGAATTTTTAAACATTAATTTTTAGAATTTAATTTATTAAATGCTGATCACGTGATTTCTTTTTCTGGTACTTTAAATAAATTTATCGTCACGTGCAAAAAAAAAAATAGACAAAAAAATATTTTTTTCTTGCTAATGTGGCAGACGATTGGACTTTATTTTGTCTATAAAAATATCCCTTACGATTTTTTTATAAATATGTTTTTTTTACATCAATTGTATACATTGATCGTCGTATTTATTATAAATATATATATATTTATTTTTTTTTTTGGAATTAATTGCATACATTGACCGTTGTATTTAATTTCAATGTACTCCGTAGCGAAGCGCGGGTTTTCAGCTAGTCTATATATATAAAACAGTTCCGTAACTGACTCACTGACTGACTGACTGACTGACATACAACGCACAGACCAAACCGCTGGACCAAAAGGGCTGAAATTTTGCATGACGATTCTTCTTATAGTGTGGGGGTGCACTAAGAAAGATTTTTGAAATATTCTTCTTAGATTTTTTTAAAATTAAATTTTTAAGCTGTTTTAGTAACTTTTTTTAAGTTTGCATTCAAAATAATAGTTTGAGGGTAATAAAATTTATATCACGAGAAAGAACCTAAATATGCCTTTAAAATGAAATCTTTTTTGAATCTTTACCACGATTACCGGTGAATTTTTAAAGATCCATTTTTAGAATTTAATTTATTAAATGCCGATTACGTGATTTCTTTTTCTGGTACTTTAAATAAATTTATCGTAACGTTCATAATAACTAAATAGAAAAAAAAATTTTCTTCTAATGCGGCAGACGATTGGACATTATCCAAAAAAATATTAAAATACAATAAAAGATATTATGTTCCTCAAACTGTACTATATTAACTGTACTATATTCTATAGTATGTCCTATTACATTTAATTTGAATATTTTCTTCTGCATTATTTTGTGTATAAAAGTATCCCTTACGATTTTTTTTATAAATATATTTTTTTATTTTTTTTACATCAATTGTATACATTGATCGTCGTATTTATTATAAATATATATATATATATTTCTTTGGCATTAATTGCATACATTGACCGTTGTATTTAATTTGAATGTACTCCGTAGTGAAGTGCGGGTTTTCAGCTAGTTATTTATAAAAACAGCGGTTTAGCAGAGCGAATATTGAACATATAAACGGAAAGGAATGTAAACAAATCCACCATACATCTGGAAATTGGTACGCATCATCAAACATAAACGTAACACACACTGTCGCACACGCTTTACCAATTATATTTTTAAAAAATATATATTTTTAACGTATAAATATTATGCTGTGAAATTTCAAGCCCGTGAACGAAAATAAACACGGCATTCCAGCGGTTCAATCTGTCACTTCCGGCCCTTTAATGGCGCACTTCTAGTATCAACTTGGTCTCCCGCTGTCTTTCGGACTACAGCAAAGCCAAACCAACCTGCTTCATGCTTAAAAATACAAGGACAATAATCAAATCTATGACTAGTTCTCAAAAAAGGTTTGTCCTGCAAAGGATACCATATATACAGAAAGTCGTTCTCACTTTATGGAAACGATTTTGTAATTTATTTATGCCGTTCGCATTTTGAGATAAAAATTTAGCAACTGAAGAATACACGTCTGATACTGTTTTGTTTTGATTGGAATGAAAAATAAAAGATTTAGTTTGAAATTGGCTCCTAAAATTGATGGATGGCTCGAAGGTTGCGTAACTGCGCTTTGCGAGGAGAAATATTGCTATCAACAAATTAGAAAGCGGTGTAAAAATCGCGGTTTTGGCAAAAGGTATTTATAATATATTAAACTTGCGCGAAACCTCGTCCTATAAGACTGTTCGAACGCAGGTAAATATCAAGAAAGTGAAGTCTCTGATCCTAATAGAAAATCCGCCGACTCACAGATCCATTGCATCAATACTAGAAATATCTTATGGAACTTTAAATAAAATCATTCGTAAAGACTTGAAGTTAAAAAAAAGTGTAAACCTAAAGATCATCTGCTTTTGGCAAAGATTGTTGCTGAAAGAAAAACAAATTGTAGAAAATTATATAAAAAACACCTAGCTGCTGAAAAATGGAAATTTGTGGTAACACTCGATGAGGCATGGGTGTATTAAAGTGACCGTAATAAAAAAAGATCAATTTTCTTTGCTCAACTGACGGGAATGACCGTACTAAATGGCTCCGTCAGTGTACAGAAAAGTTCCCGAAGGGATTCATGATAGTTGAAGGATTTTGTTACAACGGCAAAATAAAAATCAAAGCAGTCTCAAGTAAAGCCCAAAATGAATTCACACTACTACCAGAAGAATATTTTAGAACCGTTTTTTTAAGAAACATTTCCAGACTTGCATGGAAAGGACATTGATAAAGTTGAACTGCATGTGGATAAAGCCTCTAGTCACACGTCTACATCAACTGCCGCTTATCTAGCAAAGAAAGAACCAGAAACAGGAATAAAGTGTATCTCATTGAATGAAATACCTTTAAAATCACATGACACTTCTCCAATGGACTTTTGCGCATTCGGTTTATTAAAACGAGCCTTAGGAAAGCGGCCTCCAACAACACTGAACGGAATTTGGAAAACGGTCCAAGAGAATCCAATTCTGTTAATAGCTTCAATGCCATTCATTTCAATACTTCCTCGTCGCATTGCCGAGCTGTTTTATTAAATGTAGATAATTCCGGCGTTTAACGTTTAAAAGTCAAATTTCCTCTGAAAAACCTCCTCTTTAGCCTCAACTAAATTATCCTACTCATAAAAATCCTTGACATATATATATATATATATATATATATATATAATATATATATATATATATATATAATATATGTATATATATATAATATATGTATATATATATATATATATATATATATATATATATATATATAAATCAACATTTCGAAATGTCATTTTCAACCATATAATACGATGTGAAAATTTATACAGTGATAAAGAGATAAAAAAATCTTGGAGTATATAAACTCATCATTTGATTATCAATATCCGTACTTCTTCGTAATGAAATACGTGTGTAAATTTTTAAATATAACTAGGTATGAGTTCCTTAAAAACATCGAATTAACTGCGTGAGTGACTGTATGCGAAAATTATGGGCGTAATAGAATTGGCGGATTTGTGTACTTACAGAGTGGCTCGGTTGTTCTTGTTGTATAGTTAAGTGGTATTGTATTTTTAAATATTTTATAGTTTTAATTAGGCATTAAAAATATTTTTAGGTGATAAAATTTATTCTTATGTACAGATTTTTTTGTACAGTTGATTTAGATAAACTCTTTTATCGAGTCTTGCGATGCCCTGGTCCACTGGGAGTGTTCGCCTTGGCAAGAAAACATGTTCAACCAGGGAAGAGGGGTCACAACCCCCCTCTGGCCATTCGTGTGCATCGCTCCATTAGTCTAATTTTTCTCATTTATTTTATCTAAATGTTTCCTTATTGTGATAGGGTGTGTGTTGCTGTACGCGCAGGCACTTCTGTTTTTCGAATCTTCTTATCTTCTTAATTTTTAGTGATTTCGCAGGTTTTGTACCGCTTATATATTTATATATATATATATATATATATATATATATATATATATATATATATATATATATATGTATGTGTGTATATGTGTATATGTATATACATTATATATATATATATATATATATATATATATATATATATATATTCTCTCGTTAATATGGAGCTGTGTGAATAAAATCGGGTTAAAACCCAGCAGTCTTAAACAGTAATGAATTTTTTAGTCTCGCTAATCATATTGAAAATTGAGATGGGGGTGGGGGAGGTGCTAAGAGAAATTATCAGTTTTTCGAGGGGTTCCTGGACGGCGCACTCAGAATAACAAGCCTTAGGGATGAACATGTTTAACTCAAAATTATTCGGAGATGGCCCGAAAGAAGAGCCGCATAATTAGAATAGGACAGATAAAGATCGAGAGTTCGCGTCAAAAAAAATCTGTCCAAAAAAGATGGCGAGAGAGATGACCTCGAATGTTCTTTTCCCACTCGGGAAACGGTGACGAAAGGACATGCCGAAACCCAGAAAGGCTTTTTGATAAATGTTGACAAACGGAAGAAAAAAAACACTTGAAAAGGAACCGCAAACGATCGTATCTTCTACATGTGTGCATATCTGTGCTTCTTTAAATATTGCTTAACAGTCCAGAGTCGTTCACGAGGGTGGCCGTCCAGTGACATCCTGTCCATTTGGGGTTTCACCTTATAACCCCAAATGAGAACTTACTCACGACATGCCGCCCATTTTAATTTGGATTATTTTGATTCCAAAAGTTAGTTTCCAAAATTCTTATTCCAAAATTCATATATATACCGGGTGGCCATAATTAAACTGACAGTGCTCACAGTGTTCTGTAGCGCGATCAATTTGCGATAATGACGCCACATTTTGTAGGAAGATTAAACAAGACGGGGGACGAAGGATTCCGCGAAAAAATAAATTAGTTCCAAAAGTCACCGCTAGGGGAATATTTGGCGCTGTGTAATAGAAAATAGAGTGTTAACAAATGCAAATCAATACGGAAATTACCTTTTATTTTGCATTCAAATGAGGTTCAATGTGGCTGCCGTTGTTGTGGACCACATATTGCATTCTGTGCACAGTCTGCACAACAGCAGAAAGTAACATGTCTGCAGGAATCTCCCGTACAGTCCGTGATATGTTATCCTTCAACGTAGCCAGGTCCTGGACCACTCCTTGATAGACCTTGGACTTAAGGTAACCCCATAGCCAGAATTCGCATGGGGTAAGATCAGTTGGAATGCGATCGAGATGGCCATGCAGTTGGAAAGTAGCGGCTAATGACTCTTTCTGTTGTGAATTTCTGTCGTAGCAGCTGTTGCACCCGTACAGCAACGTGTGGAGGGGCTCCATCTTGCATGAAAATGATTTCCCCCAGGCATTGTCTTTGCTGAAGTGCCGGAATGACAAAGCTGCTCAACATGTGGCGATATTTCTCTCCGGTAACAGAACAGGTTTCCGGTCCTGCCGGGGTAATGTTCTCATAGAAGAATGGACTTACGATAAATTCCGCTGTGAACCCACACCAAACAGTTACCTTTGGTGAATGTAAGGGAATTTTTGTGACTGCATGTTTTGATTTGTCATCCCAAATTCGGCAGTTCTGGGTATTCACAGTTCCATGCAGGTAAAAGTGGGCCTCGTCTCCCCATAAGAATTTCCACGGCCAAGCATCATCCACCTCCATTCTGGCAAGAAAGGTGAGAGCAAAAGTCAATCGCTTATCATGGTCGGGGTACAGTAACTCCTGTACACGGCTGATCTTGTACGGATAGAAGTTGATAATCTTTCGTAAGATTTTCCATACCGTACTGTAAGGCATATCCATATTCCGAGTTAATCCACGAGCGCTAGAGGTGGCAGCAATATTGTCTGGTCCTCTGTCGACAATCGCCGTGGCAACTGCTTCGATTGTATCCTGTGGTACAGGTTTTCGTCCTCTGCCTGACTGAACCTTCAGAGAACCTGTTTTCTCAAACGTCGCAACTATTGCTTTTAGCCCATTAACTGACACAGGACCGTTACCTTTACGCATTTTTTTGTTCGTTCTAAAAGCACGAAGAGCGGCTGACGCGTTGAACTGGTTGAGGTAAAAGAATTTGACCAGTAACGCACGCTCGACTAAAGTAGGGGACATTGCACATAAACTTTCAATCCGATTGATTCGAAACGTAACACATTGCCTTTTAAAACCCAAGCAGCTGGCACTGTGCCAATGGATGTAACGTGAAATTTGAATAAAGAACTTCTTCTTCTGCTCAGCGTACGTGATATTGCAGATCACGAGACTTTATCGGTGTTTATGTAGATTTTACGCTTTTTTAAAAGTGTTGCCATATTGCACTTGAACTAAATAAGAAAATGTGCATAATAAAAGGTAATTTTATTCCGTATTAATTTGCATTTGTTAACACTCTATTTTCTATTACACAGCGCCA
>OU015490.1:14428494-14523494 GCA_907164885.2 Dolomedes plantarius
TACTTTTGCGTGACGGCGTTTGACGATTTTGAAAACAGAATACAGTGGACGCTCGTTAATTCGAACTCAAAGGTTCTTTGAAAAAAGTTCGAATTATCCGAAGTTCGAATTATCCGATGTTAAGAGAAAATATATAACTTTAAAAGTGTATCACTGAGAAAGAAAAATCTCCTGGTAAGTATAACCCCAGAAAGTATATTATTCTATACTATTTAAAATTAAACATATTAAACAGCAATGCAGACTGATCTTAATCATAAAATAAAGCAGATGATATGCTGTAGAAAGTAAACTTTAATTTAAAAAAAAAGAATTACACTTTTGGGAAAAACTGTAAAATGGATGTTTGGTTTTGTTTATGATACCTACATTGTTCAGCCAGCTTCTCTAGCAAATTTAAATTTTTCCCATGAATCTAAAATTGACTCCTTGTTTTTCTAATAAGTTGACAAGGTATTTTTTTAATGTCATAGTCAGCTGCGAACTTTGTTTTACATTCGCCACTCTCAACTTTCTTTAAAATTTCTATATCTTTGTCTCCAAAGTTACTGTTTTTTACTTTCTACGTGTAGACATCCTGAATTTTTACACTTTCATACCACACACTGAGGAAGAAAAACTTGCCAGGGGATGGCCGAATGGCTAGGGCGATGGCATTCTGTTTAGATCCTGTGTGTTCGAGTCCCACTGTTGGCATGGATGCTTGTAGCCGTTCGGAATCGGCTTTAAACTGTAGGTCCCGGTCTAATTAGCCCTCGTGAAGCAAAAAGTTGACCGTAGCGCTCCAAACCAAACCAGGAAGAAAAACTAGATCACATTAACTTGTCTGCAGTGCAGGCATAACTGACGAAGCTCCCTAGAATCTGTAGTAAAGACTGGTTTTTCTGAAATTATAAGAAAATCGATACAAATAACGGAAAATCGCTTTGTCCGTTAAGCACTGATGTCCCTCACGTTTAGCGGAAATGCAATAGTCTAGGAATGCAGGCATATGCCTCTTTACACAGAATAGAAATACAGATGATTTTGACACAAAATAATAAATACAGCGGGTATTTTATCCGTTAAACGAGGAAAAAGAAATTTTTTTGTCGAATTTTTAGTTCGAATTAACCGAAGTGATAAAAATTTAGTTCGAATTAATGAGATATTTTTAACATTAAACCCAATACAAGTTTTTTGGGCCCTTTGGATTAGTTGGAATTAACCGAAAGTTCGAATTAACCGAGTTCGAATTAACGAGCGTCCACTGTATATGTAAATTTAGTTTGTTTACAAGAATATTGTGCGAAAAATAAAAAAAAATTATAAAGGTTGGCAGTTTATAAAGTCTGTGGATAGTGGAAACGACTAAAAAGGGGATTAAAATTAAATAAAAGAAAGTGAAAAAGAATAATTAAGTGAAGGTTTGTGCAAATAAGAGAGAAAAATATAAATAAATACGAGTGAACAATAATTAAATAGGAAAATATTAAAACTGTGATTTTGCGAAATAAGGTCTTTGCAGTAAGTTTGGAGCACTCAAACTCTTCGATGCGCAGTCCTTCCAAGGTTCTTAATGCGACGTAAGCCTGCCCCTTTGCGAAGAGTTTTTTTCCGAGGTACAGAACTGCGTACATCCTTGCATTTTGTGCACAGTGCTGGCCGATCATTTTCTTTCAAGTTCATGGGATAATTCATCAAAAAAATTTTAAAAAAGTATTTATTAATCCATAGAGTTGTCAAGTTTATATGATCCAAGAGAAAATTTAAAAACATGGTGTATGAAAAGTTCTTTTTATCTTGAAATTATGTTTTTGAGGACGCGAGTTTCGCAGTCAATTTTAAGATGCTCCTTGCGACTTAATTTTTGTGATATTTCCTCCATTTTGCATTTTAATCTAATAAACAGCATATATATATATATATATACACACACAAGGTGCGCCCATAAAGTAACCGGACAATTTTTTTATAAATAAGAAAAATATTACTCACCTTCAAATGAATTTATCTCCTTCAAAATAATCGCTAAAGGAGTCTATACAATTTTCCCAACGTTCCTTCAAGTCATCGAAACACTGTTTATAGGCGTTGGAACTAACCGTTCGCAAAATGCGCGTAACATTTTATTTAATATCCGAGACATTTTCAAATCTCTCTCTGTCCTTTCGTGGCCACCTTAAGCTTCGGAAAAAGGAAAAAATCAGTTGGCGGTAAGTGGTGAGAATATGGTAGGCGATTTATCACTGTAATTGAATGCTTAGCGAGATATTGTTGTGCAGAAATTGCTGTATGGGGCCTAGCATTACGTGTAAAAGAAACCATTGCCCAGGATCAAACAGTTTCTTCCTAACTCACCTTATCCCGTTTCTGAATCGAAAATGCACCTCCGTGTAAAAATACGGATTAATTGTTTGATTTTCAGGAACAAATCCGGGATGAATAAGTCCTTTGTAATCAAAAAATCCAAAATCCATGAAAGGACAGAGATTTGAAAACGTCTCGGATATTAAATCAAATGTTACGCGTATTTTGCGAACCGTTAGTTCCAATGCCTATAAACAGTGTTTCGATGACTTGAAGGAACGTTGGAAAAATTGTATAGACTCCTTTGGCGATTATTTTGAAGGAGATAAATTCATTTGAAGGTGAGTAATATTTTTCTTATTTATAAAAAATTGTCCGGTTACTTAACTTTTTTCATTTTTTTAGACGCATTTTGGTAGTACTTTTCTGTTTAACCGTTAACTGCTACTGGGTTTGGCGCGCTGAGAAAATTATAACTCGCGACTCAGGACGGACAATTTTTTTCTCTCCGGAGGAGCGTTATTGAGGAACGTAATCCTACTTATTCCAACTTATCTGACTACGTTGAAATGGCTGTTTTGGGGCAACATTTCGAAAATTTTTTATCGCTCCGTCTCAAAAGACCCGCCTTTAGGATCCCAAAACTGCTTTATTTTGGTTTGTGCGATCATCTGAGTAGCATTTATGGCCATTTTAATAAACCGAAAGCGGTATTAAAAGACCCTCTTTCAATGCATTTCCCAGAAAACTCATTTTTCATTCACTTTAGCAAACGAGAAAGCTCGTCACTTAAAAAGCTTTCAATGTACTTCAATGAAATTTTGCAATAGTGTTTGACATATGTTTTGACCTAAAAGTTAAGCCATATGTGTTCATTGAATCATTCTGCACTGGTACCTGTACTTATAAAAAGATAATTAAATAATCACAAGATAAAAAGAACTTTTTATATACAATGTTTTTAAATTTTCTGTTGAATCATATAAACTTGACAATTCTATGTATTAATAAATACTTAAAAAAATTTTTTTTCACACACACACACAAAAAAACAAACAAAAAAGAAGGAGAGTTAATAAAAACATGGTAAAAAATCAGTGTTTTTTCACTTTTTCTGTATATTTCAGTGATTTTTGGATATAGTGTAAAACTTTTGACTTCACAACACAGGTAAGTGTCATAGTGGTATATGGTATAAAGGAAATTAAAATAGATCGAGTCGAATGGAGTTGTAGGGTATATAGCGTAAGCACTCAGTTGTACTGAAAATCGATAAAAATTCCTTCTATTTTAAAATTGGCAGGAGCCAGTGTTCATATCCTCGGATTAATGTTTAGGAAAAATGAAAACAACGGCCGTAAATAATCACTTGGCACTTGACGACACAGAGACAAGGTACTTTATTCACACGTAGACAGAAATCAGAACAGCATCGCAATGCTGATCTTAATAGCACGAGGCTAAACAGAACACAACCGTCTTATTTCGAATCCAAAACTAATTCTACAGAAAGACAAAACGTTACTAGGAGTTGCCACTCTATGAATACAAAACTATCAAAATTACGATTACATCGGACTCACATCTAGGGGCGAAAGAATAAGCTATAAGTACTTTGAAACAAAAATGCTATGAAATGTCTACCAAAACTATATTTGTTTTCGTGATTCTATATCCCATTTGAACTAAAAATATATGTATTGAATTTGCACTGTTTTATTTTTGAAAAAAAAGGTCTCCGAACATAAGTAGGATTGCAGAATGTAATACAATACGATTGGTTCCTTCCTTTTAGGTTGAATGCCCTTTTTGAATCTTGAATTATGAACACTCTCTGCCGTTTGAAATGCGACCTACAAAATGATTCTACCTTTGATTAATGAAGATGAAATCTATAAATATTTTATTGTTTCATTCTGTGGAAAGAACCAGTGGAGAGAATTGCAGTTCCACCCTTATCTGTAGACCGAAATCAAAACTCAGGAGCTCTATATGATTGTTAGTTAAGGCGACAATGGACCTTCACATTGACAAAAATATGCCCCCAAAACGATTTTTTTTCTTTCAGAAAATGATTCTGCAACTCATCAGCTTTAAGTTTAAAAAAAAGTATGTTGATCCGATCATCATTAACCGAGTTATAAGTTTTTTTTTCAAACGCAAACAATGGAAATGCTAGTCAAATAAAAACTTTAAATGCCATTTTCGCAGAACAAGTTTTCATGTCGTTTCGGTAAGTTCAAAATGTTCCATGCGTCATAATTTTTCTCGAATTTTCATAAAATTTCATAAAATGATTATTTATATACGCTAGAATCAAACTTAGTAATCAATTCATTATACTATTTTAAAACAACTTAAAATTGTTACAATAAAAACATTTTTTGATAAAATTTTGCATAAAATGACCTATTTTTATAGATTTCTTTTCTAGTTTTTATAAATCTGACTGTCAATCAAATATTGCTAGTAACTTTAATAATAACTATATAAAGTTAGCTTAAGAGAGAAAATTAGATATCTGAGACAAAAATGGATGCGCATGGAGGATTTTTAAATAGAGTCATTAACAAACTGATTTTAATTTATATCTTAATTAATTACATTCTGATTTTTTTAATTTAGAATTTTCATTTCTAAACACTGCATACGTATACAAAATTTCATAGTAATTGGTTAATAAATAAATAAAAAGTTTTTCATGGTCCATTGTCACCTTAAGGTGGTATGATTCCTTCACGAGAGCGATTGTGCAATCCGTAGAGAGCGATTGCGCCCACTCTAATAGCGCATATAGATTGGTGCAGCGTTCTCTCTTCCCCTCCTGCAGACCCCCGACTCCTGTCATCACATTAGTCACGGTAACATTAGACACGGTATTTAGAACCACCCCCATTCCCGCCCCCAAGGTTTCTCTGATCTGGTGTCTCCCCCGTCCCCGCTCGACACCATTTGACCCGCTGACACCCCGCCCTTTCTTTGATGGACCGCCAGAGGAGGCGATCCACGCATAGTACAGAGTACAGAGTGAACATAAATCACTGGATTCCCCAAGGCACAGGCAGAGAACTCTGCACCAATATATATGCACCATAAGGGGAGGAAAGTTTACGCGTGCGAATATTGATTTTGATAGAAGCCCGGCCATTGATAACACATGATGTAGTTTCCGCAGAAGCGTCTAGTTGCGCCCAAAACGAAACTGTTTATTGAGATATCAGCGGATGGGCGTGCATGTAAGGCAACAGAAAATAAAGAAAATTTAATAACTTTTAAAATGAATCATGGATTTTAAGGAGAATAGAGTCTTTATTCAAGACATCATAAATATGCCACTTTTACTACCTAAATGTCGGTATATCCTATATACATCATATACCTTTTTACATCGGGTATCATTTTACATCATTTATCCCACATATATAATTTTTACATCACGCATGTTTATATCAGCAAATGTGTGCGCATGAAGGCAATGGCAAAATAAGAAAAGTTAAAACTAATTTTTAAAATGAATCATGTGTTTTCAGAAAAAAATAGATTTAAACTTACCGTAAGTTGGATCCTCGTACTTGGATCCTCGGGCCCAAACCGGAAAAGTGTTTTAAATTACACCTAGGTCTCTTATCAATAAAATATAGATATAATTCCCAATCTCTCCAGCAGATAGGAGCATTACCTACGTCCTGAGGCACTTTACCACGTTCCCGCTGTTCTCACCTTTTTTTAGTTCAGGTTATGTTGCTTTGTGATAAAAACACGAATTTTTGTGACCTTATAACTTCCATTTTCACTTCTTTACACACTACAGTCCCACATTAGGTAAGAATAAATTTACATTTCAAATACAGTCTTTAAGAATATAACAATAGTTTTAGATGAATAGAGAATCAATTAACCCAGTAAAATTTATAAGTTTTAACTAGTGTGCTGATAAACTAAAAATGGGGTTACTTAGACTCAAGCAAGGAAGTGGGTCCAATTAACTCCTAGTCACATTTTTGATTAGACATTTTCAAATTTCACTGCAGAAATAATTAATATCATTACTTCATGTCGGGTTCCTTTTATTTAATGGTTAAACCGGTTCATGTGCATTATTTCGCAGATCTGATACAAAAATGCCCCAAAATTACAAGAGCTCTCCTGGGAGCAGAAATTATGCGGATTTTACAGCTGAAAAATTAGAGAATGTTTAAATGCTGTGAGGTCAGGAGAAATGTCTCAGCCTCAACTCACTTTAAAATTAGTAAGTCCACTTTAAAAAGGAGATTGAAGAATGGTTTATTGAACAAACCTGGACATCCAATCATATTTACTAGTAAAGAAGCGTTCGACTGTGCCAGTCATTTAGAAAAAAATGTTATTTTGGATTTCCCGTAGACGAACTGGACTTTCAATTTATTGTCAAGTCTTACCTTGCAATGTATGGAAGATCAGTGAAATCTTTCCAAAACAAAATCCCAGGGCGTGACTAGATAAAATTAGTTTTGAAGACGCATCCACTGTTAACAATCAGATTTGCAAATAAAAAGGGGTTTGTTTTCTGTTTTAATGTGAAATAAATTTTTCATACATTAGCCTCTATTTTTGTTTCAAGATCCTAGGTACTACTTGAGCCCACTACCTATTTGAATTGTATATTTCATGTAAAATGTAGGTTGGGTCCAAGTAACCCCAATCAGGGGTTGGGTTCAAGTAACCCCAGGGGGTTACTTGAACTCAAAATTCAATAATTGATTAAATATAAATATATATATATATATATATATATATATATATATATATATATAATTAAAATTTTGGTTTGAAAAAGACCTAAAATCCTAGGGAATCTTCAAATAAGTTGTTCAAATCAGGTTATCAGCACAAATATGTTTTTAAGGCTATTATTGGTTGGGTAAAATATGTACAAAAATCTTCACTTTTTGGGTCCAAGTAACCCCAAATCTACGGTACATTAAATAATCCATTTTTACATCCTATACATTGGTAAAATAAAGTAAAAGAAATAAGAAAATTACATTACTACATTATAGGTTGTTTTAGATTTATTATTTAACTTAAAATACGCTATATTTACATCCTATATCTTTGATAATAAAGTTGAAAGTACTTTGCTCCCAAAAAGTTTATAATAGAAACATGGTTCGACAAAGAACAATATCGCAACGTTTTGTATTCCAAAATTATCATATTTTCCAGCTTACCATTACGATGAATGTAATTAGAACAGCGTTTCGTTTTTCAAGATGTTATGATACGGCGATGATGGTTCAGTCTCGTGACGCGTTCCCGAAACACAAATGGAATTCATTTCCACCTTGAATTTTCATAAATTATTTCGTTCATCTGAATACATGAATACTCTCCTTTTTTTCGGTTCATTAAAACTCGGATCATATTTCCATTGTTCTGTTTCATTTTCATTACTGTCGCCCTTTTCATTAGAAAATGAAAAGATACCTGCATATTGTAATCTAGAACGTTTCGAAACGGAGTTGTTAATTCAGTCTCTGTGTTCCATGTACAGTGAAACTTCTCTAGGCGGACAATTCTTTTCGGAACCATGAATGGCCGCCTTAGTGAAGTTTCACTATATATATATATATATATATATATATATATATATATATATATATATATATACATATATATATATATATATATATATATATATATATATATATATATGCAGTGCTAGATTTCTAGAAATAGAGGTGCCGGAACGGTAACCTTCCGGGGTGTGTGGGGGAGTATTCCAAATTATTGATGAAGAGTGGTACCTAAAGAGAGAAACCGGAACGCCGTTCCGGCGCGTTCCACCTCAAATCTAGCCCTGTATATATATATATATATATATATATATATATATATATATATATATATATATATTGTCCCCTATTTTGTTAATGTTAAGAATCGATTCAAGACTCCATAGAGCCAATGTTACGGAAGAAACCACTTATCCACGTCCACCCCTCAAAACGGCCACTTTTTTCTGAACCATGACTGGCCGCTAGACAGAAGTTTCACTTTATTTTCAAATTTCATTTATTTCTTCCATAAGTAAATTATTTTCGCCAAAAAAATCCTTAGCTAAATAAGTGTAATAAACGGCCATCCATAACTAAACTTATTCGTTAATGAAAAGATATCTAGAAATAATATTTTATACATAACTTTTATAAATATATATATATATATATATATAATATAAGTTTTATATTAATATATTATATATATATATATATATATATATATATATATATATATAATATAAGACGTCATGCCTTTCATTGATCATACAGTTACAACATGGACTGACAAAAAATGCGCCTGAATTTCCAAATACTCATAAATTTTAAACATTTTTGTTTTTTTATTTAATAATTTCATTTTATTTGAAAATTACAAAAATTATTTATGTTTAATTATTTACTTTCATCACTTTTATTAATTTTTTATTAATAAAATATTTCCGAGTAATAATTTAAATTTTATTATTTATTTAAATTATTTTAACTAACAACATAATTTCGAGTAATTATTCTCTTTATATGATTTTATAACCATTGTAATTGGGTTATTAATTTTTACTCAATGATTTTTAATAATTCTTTTAATTATTCTTTATTTTAATTTCTAGCAATTTTTAAATAGAATAATTGCTAGATGATAAACATTTAATGAATTTCTCAATGTTTATTAATTATTTTTACATACTTGTTAATTACTTTTGTTGAAGTGTCTTGAAATTCCGATTGAAAAAGGAAAAGCTTTCTCGCTAACTAGGAAATGCTATAAGGAAATGACTGGCGTAAGAGTGAATATTTAAAGAGGATTGAATAAATAATTAATGAAATTAAGATTATTAGGTATCAAATATTAAAAATAAAAATGAATATTTAACTAATGAGTATTTTATTCATGCGTGCTGAATAACTTTTAGTTTGTTTCACATTTATTACTTATTATTATTATTATTATTATTATTATTATTATTGTTTAAATTATTATTTTTTAAACGGATGTTTTTTTAAAAAGCGTTCCAAATTTCTTATTACTTCTTTTCTTATTATTTTTAAATGGACTTTTTTTACCGATCTTTTCACATTTCTTATCTCTTCTTCATAATTTTTTTTTAAAACAGACGTTATTTTTTGACGTTTGTTTCAATTTTCGAATTTTTTCTTATTTTTGAATGGACGTTTTTCTAACATATGTTTCAAATTTCTTATTTCTTCTTGTTGCTATTATTTTTTAAACGGACTTTTTTTTGACATTTATTTCAGATTTCTTATTTCTTCATCATATTATATAATAAATGGACGCTTTATTTGACATTTGTTTCAACTTTCGAATTTCTTCTTCTTATTTTTAAATGGACGTTTGTTAACACTTGTTTCAAATTTCTTATTTCTTCTTATTTTTTAAACGGACGTTTTTGCAGCGTTTGTTTCAAATTTCTCATTTCACCTTCTTATTTTTCTAATGGACGTTTTTTTTAGCGTTTGTTTCATAGTTGCTGTTTATTATTAATCATTTTTTATATTATCATTATTGATTATTATTATTATTATTATTATTATTATTATTATTATTTATTTTTATATTATTTTTTAACCACCCTAAGGAGGCTTCGTTTATTATCAATGAATGTCGGCCACTCTGTACTCTACGTCACCACCAGTATATGAGAAACCGAGCACTGAGTGAACGACTCCTTGAATTTTAAGTGCCAGCTTTTCCCGACTCGTTCGCGAGTCATTTCACGTCACATCCCCCCGAGCGAATCGGCGCTTCGCCCACTCACATTTCGTCTTCCACGTCCGATCGCTCCACATCTTCCCGTCCGCGGTCACAGCAGCGATGAAGGCGGGTCCGAGCCGGTCCGGTTCGGGATGGTCTCTCCGGGCAGAGGGGGGGGGGGGGGATGGATGGATCTCCGTCTTTCGTTTTTCTTTGAATCGGGTTGAACGGACGAGTCGAATCGATAATACAAGTGACGGCGTCGCATCGGCGAGGTGCGGGAATACAGTTTGGCATAATGAAGACATAAATAGAAATATTTAATGAGGTTTATGTAGAGAACGCTTAGTGGAAGTAATAAAGACGGAGATTTAGAAAGCAATGAAGTCAAAATGCAAATCATCCCGCGTAATTATATATACATACATACATACATACATACATACATACATACACATATATATATATATATATATATATATACACACTCATGGACAAAAAAATTAGCGCACCAAGAAGGAGTCGTTAAAATGAAACGAAATTTTACATGCGTAATGACTACTTTGATATAAGTAAATGATAAGAAAATAAGAAAGAAATGATAAGATAAGTAAATGATAAGAAATCAAAGAAAAAGGATAATTTATTTCAGAGAAAAAGGCAAAAGAACGGAGGAGTTAATACTCCGTTGGACCCCCTCTAGCGCGAATGCACGATGCGATATGATCGGGCATTGAGTTTTACATGTTCTGTATGATGTCTTGAGACATTTCGTTCCATATTTGCTGTAACCTTGCCTCTAGTTCATTCAAACTCGTGGGATGCCCAACTCGTCGTCCCAAATGATCCCAGATATGCTCGATTGGAGACAAATCTGGGGATCGGGCAGGCCAAGGAAGGGTAGTAACAGTGCGGAGACAATCTTGTGACACCCTTGCCGTATGAGGCCGAGCATTGTCTTGTTGAAAAATGGCTCCTGGGAGCCGTTGCATGAGTGGTAACACATGTGGTTGCAGGATTTCATGAACATACCGCTGGGCTGTCATGGTGCCACGGAACAATACTAGGGGTGACCGTGTATTGTAGGCAATGGCACCCCATACCATCACACCAGCTGTGGGAGCGATGTGTCGCTGTACAGCAAAGGTAGGATTGAAGCGTTCACCACGGGCTCTCCACACATGAACACGATTGTCATAACTCCCAAGATTGAATCTGGATTCGTCGCTAAAGACGACCTGGTTCCATTCCGCTGCAGTCCAGTTTCCTCGTGCGCGGCAAAACTCCAAACGGAGGCGTCGATGGGTGGGCGTCAAGGGCAGCACGCGTAATGGGCGCTGCGATACCAACTGTCCTTCAGCCAGGCGCCTTTGTATGGTTCGAGAAGACACAGAGGCACCTAGTGAAGGTGCTACCTGTGCCTGGATGGCGGCCGATGAAGCAGTTGGCTGTACGCGAGCATTTCTTACGATGTGGCGGTCTTCTCGACGACTGGTCTGTCGAGGGCGTCCTGAGCCTGGTCTTCGTGTACATGACATCTCTCGGGTCCACTGGTCCCAACACCTCGTCACAACACAATCAGAGCGGCCTAATTGACGAGCTACTCGCCTAGATGACCACCCAGCTTCCATCATCCCGACGATTCTCCCCCTCTCAAACTGCGACAACTGCTTATATTGTCTTCGAACACGGCGTAATGGCATGTCTATCTCATCTCTTCCTTTGTAAATGATTCAGCACACTCAAACAAGCTTTGGTTAACTGTTTTATACTCCACAGAGTACGATGTTCAACGCCCTCTACCGGCTATACGTAATGCGCAATCACGCTGCATTTCTAATCATTTGCATATCTCCCCGACATGTACCTTCATTGCAAGTTTCGTTACGATCCCGCAATTATTTCTTGGTGCGCTAATTTTTTTGTCCATGAGTGTATATATATATACTAGCTTTATATACCCGGCGTTGCACGGGTGAACCCTTAATAAAGCTTACTTGTATGATATGTATATTTGTATTTTATGGCAATCTATACCCCTCTCCACTGGTCATCATCCCATCAGCATATTATAATACCCCCCCCCCCCATGCTAATGTCAGCATTAAAATGTTTCTTTCAATTTCGATAACCCACTGGATCCCGGCCCTTCGAGGAGTTTGAGGGCTTCCCCGTAAACCCTTATGAAAATCGCCGGTTTCATAAACAAAGAATTACCTGACGTTGTCCAGGATAATAAAAATGAATGGAGTTAACCTGAGCTCTAGATGTATACGTACTAACAACCGAAATATATACAATTCACACACACACCTTTCCACACTTCATTTAATTAAGGTTGATCTCTCTCTTTTCTCCTACCACCAATTTGGTGTTCAAAATGGTGATATATAGGAAATATAAATTATTGGATTGTTTCTAGCAATTTTTTCAAAATCTAAAGCGAATGTCGAAAAATCGTGACATTGATCGTGTTTGTTACATTTAATCGTGTTTCTTACATTTTAAATCAAGAATCTTATGGATATCTGTTTCCTTCTTTGAGATATGACGGAATATGTAAAAAACGCGTAAAAACACGTTTAGCCCCCCCTAACCCCCTTGGGGGCCGAATTTTGAAATATCCTTAAATTGGTTTTTAGGTATTCGTATTCCTTACATTTTAAAGCAAGAATCTTATGGATATCTGTTTCTTTCTTTGATATATGAAGGAATACGTGAAGAACACGTTAAGCCCTCCCCGTCCCCTGGGGCCAAATTTTTAAAAAACCTGAAATTGAATTTAAGGTATTCGTGTTCCTTACATTTTAAAGTAAGAATCTTATGGACATCAATTTCCTTCTTTGAAATACGAAAGAATATGTAAAAAACACGTTTTGCCCCCCTCCCCCCTTTGGGGGGGCGATTTTTGAAAAATCGCTTCTTAAATGACGCCTTCAGCACAAAAGTAATAAGCTCTTAAAATTTGATATCTGTATCTCCAATAGTTTTTGCTGGGTGTTGATTCCTTTATATATATATATATAGATAAAACACGTAAGAACACGTTTAGCCCCCCCCCCCTCTCCCCCTTGGGAGACGAATTTTAAAAAATCCTGAAATTGGTTTTTAGGTATTTATGTTTCTTACATTTTAAAGCAAGAATCTTATGGATATCTGTTTTCGTCTTCGAGATATGAAGGAAAATGTGATAAAACACGTAAAAACACGTTTTTCCCCCCTCCCCCCCTTGGGGGCCGAATTTTGAAAAATCCTGAAATTGGTTTTTACTTATTCATGTTACTTACATTTTAAAGCAAGAATGTTATGGATATCAATATCCTTCTTTGAGATATGAAGGAATATGTAAAAAACACGTTTTGCCCCCCTTACCCCCATGGGGGGCGAATTTTGAAAAATCGCTTCTTAAATGACGCCTTCAGCACAAAAGTAATAAGCTCCTAAAATTTGATATCTGTATCTCCAATAGTTTTCGCTGGGCGTTGATACGTGTATGTATATATAAGTCAGGACTTCTTCCTTTATAGATATAGATATATATATATATATATATATATATATATATATATATATATATATATATATATATATATATACATACAGGTGGTTATGAAAATAATGGAAACACTAAGAAACATCATGAAAACCTTTATTAATACGGCCCAGGATCACATTTATCATGTAATGCCACTTGATTCACCTTGGTAGTGGGTTATACAAGTCATGAATAGTGGTTAAAAATATATTATACCATTCTTCAGGGAAAAATCATGAAAGTTCCTGTAGAGATGCTGTGGTGGATATCGATACCTAGCTCTGTTCGCTTATACATACCACAGTGGTTGGATGATATATAGTTGGGGGGGGGGGGGGTTGTACAAGACAAGATAAGATATTTGACTTCTTTTTCATGCTCTTCAAACCAATACTTGATAGATTTTGCTGTATGTATAGGGGGATTATCATCCTGGAGAATCATCTCCTACAATAAACAATGTTTGCATCATAGGATGGACTAGTGAGCTAAAATTTCGACATAGTCCTTCCCATCATCATAGAGATTCCATCAAGCTATTTGCTACATTGAAGGCTCGAAGAATGATTTAGTAATTATTTTTACTGCATAACAAACTATATTCAAGTTTATTTACTTTTTATGTTTTTTTAAGTTCTGTATTTTTTTTTTAATTTTATATTTTTTAATTAATAAAACTTTTTAATGAATACACATATTTTCCAAAGAAATTATAGTTATTTTAAAAGGAGATTTTTTCTAATGGATCATTACGTTCATTACTTAGAGTCGATAAAAATTTTAAAAGGCGCTGTTGTTTCCATGATTTTATTAACTTGCTTTCTTGTTTGTGTGTTTGTCCAGTACAAATCTTGCAATCGATTTTTAACTAACTTTCCGACTAGCTAGACATTTGAAACTTTTAGAATAGCTCAGAACACGATGACAATGCGTTCTTTTGATACTTTTAGCCATCTTTAAGTAGTATTGAATTCATTTTCAGTTGATTTTGTTTCGTAGACTGTTGCAGCCCTCTATCGGCCGGGACGGGAACGAAAAGTTAAACGCAAGTTAACTTCCGATTAACTTCATTTTCTTTCAAGCTGATGGGATCATTCATCAAAAAATCTTTAAAAAAGTATTTATGAATACATAGAATTGTCAAGTTTATATGATTCAACAGAAAATTTAAAAACGTGGTATATAAAAAGTTCTTTTTATCTTGTAATTATTAAAACTTGTGCCAGGATAGATCGGCCCGGCTCTGATTAAAATTATCAGCTGTAAAAACGGAACAATGGCCGCGACTTAACCCGGAATATGATAAAAGGACAACTGAAATGTTTCACCAAATATTGAGTAAATATTATCTCTGGTCACTTCTCATTCATTTTTTAAAATTTTAGTCTTATGTAAATAAATTAAGTTTATAATTTTTGTTGTTTTCATACGACGCTAATCATTTTGAAATCATGCTCTTTTATAATTTAAATTTTTGTTAATATTTACCTTACTAAAACTGCCTCTAATCTATATATATAAAACAGTTCCGTAACTGACTGACTGACTGACACAACGCACAGACCAAACCGCTGGACCTAAATGGCTGACATTTTGCATGGCGATTCTTCTTATAGTGTAGGGGTGCACTAAGAAAGATTTTTGAAATATTCTTCTTAGATTTTTTTAAATTAAATTTTTAAGCCTTTTTATAACTTTTTTCAAGTTTGCATTTAAAATAATAGTTAGAGGGTTATAAAATTTATATCACGAGAAAGATCCCAAAAATTTCTTTAAAATGAAATCTTTTTCGAATCTTTACCTCCATTTTCTGATTTTTGGGGAATTTTCAAAGATTCATTTTTTAGAATTTAATGTATTAAATGCCGATAACGTGATTTCTTTTTCTGGTGCTTTAAATAAATTTATCGTCACGTGCATAACAACTTAATAGACAAAAAAAATTTTTTTTTTCTTGCTAATGCGGCAGACGATTGGACATTATCCAAAAAAATATTAAAATATAATAAAAGATATTATGTTCCTCAAACTGTACTATATTAACTGTACTATATTCTTTAGTATGTTCTATAAGATTTAATTTGAATGTTTTTATCTACTTTATTTTGTCCATAAAAATATCCGTTACGATTTTTTTTATGAATATATATATTTTTTTTTTTTTTACATCAGTTGCATTCATTGATCGTTGTATTTATTATAAATATATACATATACATATTTTTGGCATGAATTGCATACATTGACCGTTGTATTTAATTTGAATGTACTCCGTAGCGAATTGCGGGCATTCAGCTAGTATTTAAATATGAAGTTTTAGTCACACGAGAAATGCAGAAGGTAAACACGGCAGTTTTTTATTTGTTATTATGCAAGGTAAATATATGCACAAAATAGACAGTTCATTGATTTTTAAAATAGTTTGACAAAATTTGCTTATTTTTTTCTATTTTTTTTAACATTTATCTAATTTTTTTTTAAAATTTGGTAGTACCAAAATGGAGTTGAGTGGATTTTATATAAAGAATGTTGTTAAGGGTCGTAAAAAGTTTGCGCACCACTGGATTAAAGGATCGGCTAAAAAGTTCCTGGGTATCAATCTACATCTGTAGATATTCAAGGAAAAGAAAATGCAATCCTTTGACTTGTCTTTCGTTTCTCGCTTTTTCGTGATCCAGGCTGTCTTTAGGGTATTCTAATCTCTGATTTTCACGCTAAGATCCGTCGTTGACACACCAGGAAACTTTGAAGGAATATCTGAAAAAAAGCATCGACTTCCATATTGCCTTTTTGTCAGTTTTTCGAGAACTTTTGAGGCAGATTCGGGCAGAAGGTTTGGTTTGGTTTGATTCAGAGCGCTACTGTCAATTTTTGGTTACGCAAGCGCTCGGGCTGCTTCAAGACGATTCCGAACGGCTACAAACGTCGATACCAAGAGAGGGACTCGAACCCGCAGACTCTGGTACCAAAAGCTAGCCCTGAGCTATTCAGCCGTCATTCGGTTCCGGCCGAAGGAAGATGGAGGTAGCCTAGTGATAGCGCGTCGGCATTCGGTGCTGAGGGTGCTCGGTTCGAATCCCGACAAACGTCATTCAATACCTCCGTGTCTGGGCCGTATAGGAGCACGTTCAATTCGTAGACCGGAAGGCCCCTGTATGAGGTCAGAGAGGGTGGGAGAGGGTACGATCCCGCCAGACATTGGCCAAAATGGAGGTGGCACCTTGCCCATTAGTCCACTGATCCTTGTGCAATAATAAACTGGAGCAGCACCTCTCAGCTTTCTAGCTTATAGGGACCTGGCCTGGAATACTAGGTCAGGGAGCATTAGAAATGACAACAACATCTGTAGGGACGATCACACAGCATAACTTGTCCCATCCTTAATTATCTGAAATAAAAAACCTTTCACAAGAAAGTAGACTTGATGAGGCTAACTAAAATGCCTTCATTATTTTATTCTACATAAAAACATAGTAAAAAATAGGGATCGTTTTGATCCAATAGATTGGAAGAAAAATATTTACAAAGTTTAACCATTAAACAAAAAAGAATACAGATAAGCGTGTCATGAACAGGCGAAAATTAACCTACTTTAATTTTGAAAAAAAAAACGACTTAAACTGAACGGTAAAGCTTGGGATAGGTACAGGAAGAAAGAAGGGATACAAGCCTAATTTCTCGACAATACGTCGCAAACACATTTAAAGAAAAAACTTGCTGCCAAAGCAGCTACTAACACAATTGCTGAAAGCGCCAAACACACTCGCAGAATAGTTACTGCGTAAACAAAAAACACACGCTGAAAAAACACGTACATCTTAAATACTTGTTGTATATTTGCTTGTACAAACCCCATTGGCTGTGACGCGAGAGCTACGTAACTCCAGTCCTGCCTTCAAAGATGAAAAATCTGCATTTTTTAAAAATATATTTTAAACCATCCGTTCATGATACGCTTTTAAATATCGCGTTTTTCGATGAAGAGAGAACAAATACTACAACATCAATAGAACGAAGACGAATTTAGATGTAGTGGGATAGGTTATTTTATTGAAGTTCTACTGTTGTGGCTTTATTGTTTGTGTGTGGATTAATGCATCCTAATTTATCGCTACATATCGGAACCAAAACATTATTTAGGAAATATATTACTTTTAACATGTATACCGACTTTTTTTTTAAACTTTAATCTGACGTTATTTGAGAAACCAGCGGTCACCACGAGATCTTTCCTGAAACTTTCTATGTGTTCTTTGAACCAAATTTGTCATTTTTATTCACCCTTATTTACGTAATAATAAACCGATCTTTAAAAGAAATAGAAATATAGTCATTTATGCAGATTTATGCCTCCCCCCCCCCCCATCAGCTTCTCGTATTTCCACCTGTCTTCTGTAAAAGCGTAACCTTTATTTCCCCTCCCAGGTGATACATATACACACACACACACACACACACACATATATATATATATATATATATATATATATAAATGAATGTTTGTTTGTTTGTTTGTTTGTTTGTTCGTATTTTATGCGCTGCCGTAGCGTTCATCCGATTGCGATGAAACTTGGTCAACTTATTGCTTGAACTTGCGAGATGGTTATAGACTATTTTCATTCCGCTACGACGTTCTATTCCCGAATTATGTTAGAAGTATCAACGGATATTGAAAATCGCCAAAAAAAAAATCGCCAAATTTCCCCGTATATATTTGTTCAAAGTCATTGTAACATTTCATTGTTGCAAATTAAATTATAACATTTCAGTAAAAATAAATAGACATGAATTAAAAACGTGATTTATTCATATATTGGCGCATGCAAGAATGAATTTGTTATATTATTTTCATGTATGTGGCAGCGCCGGAATGTTTCTTTTTTTAAAATGAAAATATAAGGATGGAAAGTCATTCATTTTCAATGAATGTGTTATCTATCCATTTCATGAATTGAAGTTATCCCAAGCTACCTGTTCAAACTCAAATATACTGCAGGACACGTTGACTTAGCTAGAAACACGTGCGTTTAGCCTTGACGCGATGATTTATATAACTGAAGTGACATTGAAATATAGCAGATGATTTAGTTTTGAGAAAGAATTACAATCATGAAATACGTGTATATTATAATTAAGAAAGTCTGAAAGTGGCATTGAAACGTAGCAGACGATTTAGTTTTGAGAAAGAATTTCGAGCATGAAATACGTGTATATACTTTTTCTATAATAATTACCAGATTTGCTGTGTTTTAATATTGAATGTGATCTCAATCCATTCAAACATTATTGATTATTTTTCTATAATAATAAATCCATTCAAACGTTATTGATTAGCTGTAAATTAATGCTTTAAAATGTCGAAAAAGAGGAGAGCAACTTTTAATCCTGCAGAAGTAACGGGAAAATATCAAAGATTGTTGAGAAATGAGCAATGTGATGAAAAAAAAAACAGAAGAGCGCGAAGCCAACAGAATTCGAAATGCAGTTAGACGCACACAAGAATCTGAAGAAAAAACATTCCCAAGAGCTCGAAAGTAACAGAATTCGAATTGTAGTGATCCGAAGCAGTGAGACTGATGAAGAAACTTTTAACGCGTCGAACATACGATTGCCTTCGAGCTTCAACATCGAAAGGAGAGGAAAGCGATGAACAACGACAGCACCGACAACAAACTAATGCTATTTGCTTTTAGCGAAAACTGTAGAACATCATAACATGAGGCTAATCATTGAAAAAAATAATAACATAAACTGAATCCCGAGCGAAGCCGGGTAATACATCTAGTGTATATATATATATATACTGGGTGACCAGAATTAAAACACCCCTATTCTAACCTCCCTGTATATCGAACTACTCAGTGTAAAGGCTTCAAATTTTCTACACATGCTATTCAAAACATGGGGAAAAGGATTTTGCGAAAAAAAAAATTAGTTCCAGAAACACCGACAGGTGGCGCTGTACAACAGAAAATAGGAGATAAAAGACAAAAATATTAATAATATAATTATAATAATAAAATAACACATGCGGAATGAAAATTTCCCTTTCTAATAGAGTTCAGCCGTGTCGAGGACGCAAATCGGCTCGTTCAGATGTCGCTGAAGATGTTGCCACCGCTATTGTTGAACAGTCAATGGATAATGTTGTAGGCCGTAGAAGTGCCCGTGCAGTCTCGCGAGCGCGTTCTCAGGTTGTGGTGTGGAACGTACTAAGGAAAATGGTGCACTATTTTCCTTATTATTTATTATTATTTATTTTATTTATTATTTACCTGCAATCCCTCCATACGCGGTCGAAATGTCCGTTTAAAAATAAAACTATAGAATTGATAAAGTTTGAAATTACCACGTCTTTAAAATTAAATTGATTGGCCTTTAGATATACCGTGCGGAAAACATCGCAACAGAAACGAATGACAATACACCATATTGAAAAATTTATTGCCCCCCAAAAATAGCCAAATTTTCCGGCACAGGATATGGGACTTAGTCGACCAGTTAGCATCCGCAGTTCAACGAGCTGTCCACAGACTGCAGATTTTCCAACTTCAAGAAGGGAACCATATTGTCAGCATTCCCTCGATTGCGTCGATAAGGTCCTTGTCACATTAATGTTTGGTAAGTTCTAATAAAATGTGTTTTTCAGCACATGTCCTGTTGTATAGCACCATCTATCGCTGGAACTAATTTTTTTTCGCGTAATCCGTTTCCCCATGACTTGAATAATTTGTGTACAAAATCTGAAGTCTTTACACTGACTAGTTCGATATACAGGGATGTCAGAGTAAGGGTATTTTAATTCTGGTCACACGGTACATACATATAAGCGTATAGTTATGTATACATATGTATATATATATATTGCCGCTTATAATGCTTTTCCCATCCATTAAGGACTCCGTGGCTAAATGGTTATCGCATCGGACTGCGGAGCTAGGAGTCCCCGGTTCAAATCCCCGCACAAGCGCTGCGGGTAATTTTAACTTTAATTTAATTTCCTTTGTTCCGTTAATTCTTGAAGTTTCTAGAATATTCTTTAGTTTACTGGAACGGTGTTCTAGAATGTTCTGTTAATGTATAAAAGAGCGAGTAGCTCAGTTTGCTGGGCAGTTCCCGTCCTGTCAACCAACTGTTGAATGCTAAATAAAGAGCTCTGCGTTTCTGTTATTTGGGTGCCTCATCTATTCTACTGATATCAATGCGACAATATACACACACCCCTCGGGGAGGCGTAGGGTTGGAACATCCTCCAAAAGAGGTGGGGTAGACATTAAAAGATTGAGAACACTGATTTAAATGGTTCGATAATGATGAAAACTGTGGCCATCAAGCTAGTTAAACTAGGTCGATTTAACATCGGTAGCAATAGGTCGATAGCTGTAGAGTTAAGCTGCTTTGAACACACCCTGTTTGCGAAAGGTCACTTACCCAAAGACTTGTATCTCCGGTATACATAACATACTGACAATTTAGACACATCTGTTTCTACAGACTATAAAACCAGTTACTTTAACTGGCTCGAGGTTTCTAGCGTTGACCATCATCGATCTGTCTCTTATTTTTTAGCTGGATATCGTGGAAGTCGCTTGCACTTCTCCGTCATCGGCTGGACTGACGGCAATTTGTTAGTCACCCTGAAAAAAAAATTAAGAAACTCCGCTGATAAGCCCATAGTAAAGGTAAAACAGAGGTCCATGCAAAAATATACAAACCCAGCGTATAGGTAGATATAGACTTAGGTTTCGCATATGTTATGTGCTCCTCGAAAAGGCATAAACGATGAGTACTGGAGATGCATATTTTTGCTTCGACTGACACGTTAGTGCATTTTGTCACCTTCTTGCGCTCTCAAATTTGTACCACCATTCGTGATAGACGAGGGTTTTAACACTCAATTACTGTCCTCAGAAAACTTGCGTCATTGCTGTCGTCGTATCTGTGAGATTCATGACATAAAAACCATGATATATCAAATTGTACACTATTATTTCAAGGAAAAGGGGGGGGGGGGGGTAAATAATGCTTTTCTAATCTTCGGAGCCAGACTTTAATAAGGTTTGGAGCAGAGAGACATAACTGAACCAATTATCAGCTGTGACATTACGTCCGGTGTTAGCGATGGGAGTAAACAACCTTTCTACTATGTCCGTGCTCTTGTTGCTCAATTGGTATGGCCCGTCCGGTTGCTTTCCAGCATAAATATCCAAATTGGTTGAATCCAAAATGTCCAAACTGGTTGAACATTTTGGAATCAACAACAATCCACAAAAATACAGCTACAAAATAAAAAATCAGATTGATCAAAAATATTTACGAATCTGCTGTCCTCGTATCTGAGAGATAAAAGGCTGGTGATGTCAAATACCTTCACTTTATAAGAACGAAAACTACACTGACATCTGGCACCCCTCCTGCTAGGAAGATAGGCGGAGGAAGCAGCCTCCCTCTCTACGGATGGACTTGCAGTCAGCAAAAATAGTAACCGTGTATCTCATGGATACAAGGTCAGTAATCGAGTGTTAAGCTGCGACTCTTTGGCGAATTCCTGCCTTTTGACACCTTCTTGAGATCTCAGTTTTGTACCACAATTAGCGATAGACGATGGTTATCTCCGAAGTGAGCTGGTTGACTGCCCTTAAAAAATTTCATTTTCTAAGGCGTACTGATCGGTGATGCCAGCTCATAAAATGGGCGAAACTTAGGTCCAAGTCAACCTAAACGCTAGAAATGCGTTGAATTATTTGCTTTAGGCTCCGCCTCTCTGCTATTCTTTATGCATTTTGTCGGAGGTCTATGGTCGCTGAATACTCCAGCTGTAGAAGAAAAGTGTCACGATCCTCCTCTCCGAGTCACTCCAGTGATCCGGCTCGAGGGTATGAGTAACCCTTTGGCCGAGAGTGTATCTATTAATAGTTTCTGTTGTAGTTAGTTGGTTTTTAGTTTCGTTCTTCGATGTTCTGTTTCAGTAAACGTTTGCGCTGTTAGTACTGGAATCGTTATTCATAAAGAAATACATCCGTGTCTAATATCCAGGACGGACCGCTCACTTTTATGCTTGATGAGAATACAGTTTCATGACATCGTTTTGTTTTATGGAACACTAGCGATGCCTGTCCCAAACATCTCATCGATACATTTTCCCCAGTTTTTTTTAACCCCTTTTCAACTATCTGATCAGAAGAAGCGACATTCCCCCCCTCTCTCCCCCCCCTTCAGTGAATGTCTAATTACATCGGAATCTCGCAAGTGGGAAGTAAAGCAAACGACAAACGCCTCGAGTGCGGCAGGTTTCGTTTGCCCGGAACGTTTTATCGTCGTGACGGAGCATTTTTTTTTCTTTCTTTCTGCGAACGAAAACTTCTGCGAGTTTTATAAACATCGAATTCTCCACTGTGACCGGCACCGAGCGAAGGTGCAGTTTTGTGGTAAAAGGGCTTGTTTGCAAACAAGGAAATGTGGGTTAGTGGGAGAAAGAAGGGCTCCGTTCGGAAAAAATTTCGACCGAGGTAACAAACAGGGAAGCGGAGCCGTGCATTCCTCGAATGTTAAGTAAGGTACGAAGGAATTTATGCATTGTCATCGCTTCGTATAGTTTCTTCACCTCCATTGGCCATGGAAAGGAGAACAAATAAATATGAGTATTTTTTTTAAAAAAATAATCAAAATTCTGTTCTCGTTTCCTTACGATAGGCACTTGCGTTCAAGAAAAATGTAATGTATTTTTTTTAACCACTTTTTGGCATATTTTGACCCGGGTTCTCATTAGGTGTCCATTTAATATTTTATTCATTTAAATGTAAATAAAAATCTATAAAAAATCATCGACTGGCAGAAAACATAAAAGTCGCCATCTTTGTGTTGTTATAACTCCTGTTTAAATATTTTATTCATCTAAATATAAGTACAAATCTATAAAAGATCATCGAGTGACAGAAAAGATAATAGTCGCCAACTTTGTGTTGTTATGATTCCTGTTAATATATTTTATTCATTTAAAAGTAAGTACAAATCTAGAAAAAATCATCGACTGACAGAAAACATAAAAATCGCCAACTTTGTGTTGTGATGACTCCTGTTTAAATATTTTAATCATTTAAATGTGAGTACAAATCTATAAAAAAAATTATCGACTGACAGAAAACATAAAAATCGCCAATTTTGTGTTGGTATGACTGCTGATTAATTTTTTTTGTTTGGCTAATCAAGACTGCTTTGTACAAACCCTACTGGATACATTCATCTCCATGTTAAGCTATGGAGAAAATGTGTCCAAGCACAGCCAACTTGGATGGAAAGATTTTTTTTTTTAAATTGTACTTCGTCATAGAGAAAAAAATTTGACAAATAGGGGGAATTTTTCACTTTTTTTACATGCAAATAATAATTTTGAATTTAAATGATTCGGGAAAAAAATTTTGTCGAGTGGGCTTCAAACTCTTATCTGTTCCTTTGGTGGACGAAATTTACAAAATGAATCCCGTTGCGAGGTGCAGAAATGTTCGACCTCTCTGCAAATACCATGCTCATTGGAGAATCGGCATTGATGGAACTGTCAATAGTAGACCAATTTTCTCCTTAGGTTAACACTGAGATGAGAGAATCCAATAGGGTTAGTACACGGCAGCCTTAACTACTGTGTTGCCTGAAGATTGTCTGAACGACATCGACATTGTTTTCCGCTCCACTGCAAAGACGCGGGTTTTATGTGGCAGCATCTGTGTAATCGGGCAGTGGATGGTCATAAAGCATTCTAGAAATCTCGACGTCTAAAACGTTCTATGAAATTCTTGGAGGGAGTTCTTGAAAGTTCTTGACAATTCTAGAGGGCTCTATAAAATATTTGATGATAGAAGTTCTCTAGATT
Source organism: Dolomedes plantarius (assembly GCA_907164885.2). NCBI lineage: Eukaryota > Metazoa > Arthropoda > Arachnida > Araneae > Dolomedidae > Dolomedes > Dolomedes plantarius. The sequence goes on from OU015490.1 coordinate 14,452,938, forward strand.
CTCCTGGACGTCTACGAGCATCTCGGGATGATTTTTTTTGTGTGTGGAGGGGGGGGGGGTCGTAAAACGTTCCAAAAAGTTTCTAAAAGTTTTATACGTCGATCCCAACAGGCGATGGGCTGAATCCATTGTTTTTTAGGTTTTCATTTCCAATGCGGCAGGCACTTCTGTTTTTGGGACAATGGCCCGTTCTACATCACAGAATTGTTAGTTGACACAGTCCGGGAGTAAAGTATCGAGTCAACAATACCTCAGTGCAACAACACCTCCATTTAGTTCATTTTTAAAAATACCGGGTGCGTCATAAATTCGGGCAGAGTTCAAAAATTCGTAATAAAAGAAGTAATGCTTTGAAACTTTTTCTGTTTGCGCCAATAGGATCAGAGGAACATTGGACTTTTTTTCCATGTGTAAAAAAAAAGTTTCCAGAAGTAACCGAAAGAGGCCGCTCACACGTCATACTAAGACGTTAATATGCAAATAAGGCTATCAATAAAACACCTGGCTGGAAATGGATCCATCATTCGAAGTCGGCAGCGGGATTTCTTACTAATCAAGTGTTGGTGGTTAAACATTTCTACAAGAATGGTGAAGCCACAACTGTTGCATTGCGAAAGTTTCGCGCGGAGAAATGACTGAAGGCGCAAAAAAGCCCTATTTCATCGAATGGAATACTGAATTTAGTACGACGTTTTGAGGATACGGGGAGTGACAGATCTTGAGCGCGGACCGCGTCCATGTTGTACACAGTGTCGTGGAAGATTTGGCAGACGAGACATCACCGGGGAGTAGCAGAGCACGTGAAGCTGGGAGAAGAACGGGGATTCCGGAACCGTTGATTCCTCGTATTCTGCACGGAATGTCGAATCTGTATCCGTACAAAATCTAGACAATTATTACCCCAATTAGACCAGTTATTACCCTCAGATACAGATGCAAGAGAAAACTTTGCTACATAGGCTCTGGCACAAATGGAACGTAACCCACAGTGGTTTCTGAACGTCATGTGGACGGATGAAGCCCGCCTTTCACTGCATAGTGACGTCAATACGCAAAACAGTCGTATCTGGGCGACGTCAAACACTCGTGAGTACCCGAGCCAGCCACTGTAGTCTCCTCATGTGACTGTTTGGTGTGGTTTCACCGCCTCTTTTATTCTGGGCCCTTTCTTTTTTTGAAGAGCTTTGTATCCGGAAGGAAATCATGTATAGTCACTGTAACACGGTATCTTACGCTTTTGCGTGACCATATTAAGCCTGCATTGCAGGAAAGACATGCGTTGCCTGTTGTCACCTTCATGCAAGATGGTACCCCGTCCCACATTTCACGTGATGTCAAGACGTTCCTGTCGGAATCTTTCACTGAAGACCGAGTGATAAATCGCGGTTGTAAGGTTCAGTGGTCCTCACGATCACAAGACTTTACACCGGTTGATTTTTGGTTGTGGGGATACTTAAAGTCTAATGTGTACCGGGGCACCCCAACCACTTTGGTGGAACTGAAAAAATACCATTCGACAGACAGTCGCTGCCATCGATGGCGACATGCTACACTCCGCTGTAATGGGCGTAGTGACGCGCCTCACTTGCCTATTTCCTTGTGGTGGTGGCAACGTTGAACATCTGTTACTTTAAAATAAATGCACAGTCTCATGTTATTGTGAACTGTTTGATTTTCTGTTTGTGTTCGCCTGATTCGCATAAAACGTCTCAGTATGACGTGCGAACGCCCTCTTTCGGTTACTTTTGAAAACTTTTCTTTTTACATGGAAAAAAAAAAGTCAATGTCCCTCTGATCCTATTGGCACAAACAGAAAAACTTTCCGAGCATTACTTCTTTTATTACGAATTTTTGAACTTTGCACGAATTTATGACGCACCCGGTTACTCCCTTGGCCCTACTTATTTAAAACCGACCCTTATTACTCTGAAACAATGATGTGTCTTATTGGAGATGCGTGTTGATATGTCCGGTTAAGTTTTTGGGATTGCATCTGGGGGGCAAGAAGGTTATTTGATTTAAATTTGAACGCCGGGAAGAAGAGAGCATTCGATTCTCGCATTGAGAAGACATCTAATGCCAGAGGATTATGTCGGAACTCTGTTCCTGTGCCTGTTTAATGTATGCGTGGCCTTGTCTTCCAGTGCTTGATGGATATCTTCGAAAAGCCCCGTGGCAAGTGGGCAGATAGAGAGAAAAATCCTCCATTAAAATTCCGATAACCCCCATTCTCAGTTCAGGAAGCGCAGAACCTGCCATAACCCGTATTCCCGCGCGCTTCGTCCTTTAGTAGGTCCTTCCGCCAAGCGCAAGAGGTATTTAGGTCTGTTTTCTTCGGGGTCCTTCGTAAACCTTGACCTTCAAACCGGCTTGGCGAGATCGCCCCTTGGCGCAATTTCGGGGGCGTTTTTTTTCTGCGCCTCTTCTCTCTCTCGAGTGCGAGGGTCATCAAAGTGTGTCAGACGCGGTTTTCTCGGAAACAATTTCTGGGGCTGAGAGAGGGGGTGGTCTCGCCGAAAACTGGAGCGCAAGCGATATCGGAGGGGGAAACAGTGCCACTGGGTGAATTTTTATCAACGGTTTTAAACTGCCGCTTTTGATAATACATTTCTTTCTTTTTTCCGCATCGTGTTGGCGGAAAGGTACGTGCCGGGCAAAGATGTATAAGCATATCTCGTTTTATCTGGCCTCTTTCGGATGCTCTCAAAAGGATTTTTGTTTCACTATTGACTGCACCAAAGAGAAAACAAGATCCGATCCATTAGTCTATAGAAATGAACAAGAAAATGATACCCAGAGTGTTTTTCTTTTCTTTGTTTGTTACACGAGACTTTTGTTTGTAAACTAGAAAAAAAGTGAACTCTATTTTTTGCTGCACACTCCCGATTTGTCGGGGGCAGTACCCTACAGTCCCCGCTGCTACAAATAATTATATATATACATATATACATACATACATACATACATACATACATATATATATATATATATATATATATATATATATATACAGTGGCGTAGCGAGAGGAGAGGGGGCAAGGGGAGTCTATCATATCCAGGGCGCCACTTGCAGAGGGGCGTCAAATGGTCCCCAAGACCAGGGGGGGGGGGCGACAAAAACGTATCGTGCCCGGGCGCCAGTTATGTTTGCTACGTCACTTCATATATATATACTACCTGTACCCGTCCCGGCGTTGCTCGGGTAATGTAATTACCAATTTTTTAGTAGCCTTAACCCTTTGTTAATGGGCGTCGCTGTCATCCTTTTCCTCACCACGATACATTATTTTACCCATATAAATTTAATCCTTTCTGGCACATTTTGGCAAAATTTTTGACATAGGATTACTTAAAACTTTCCACAACAGTCAGCGAGACGAAAAACGTATTAAGATGTTTATTGTGCTGGAATTCTTTGAAATCTTCATAGATTTTTTCCACAAACACACCACAAATTATATGATATTAACTAAGTGTTGGCCAAAAAAATTACGGCATTACTAAATGCGATTGTTTAATCGATTATCACTGCAATAGTAATCGATTTCCTTTAACCACCCAATCCCTCATAGAAAACAAACTCCCCAACACATCACGTGCTTGACGTCGAAAAAGACACGCCTATTTTCCCCCGCTTTACCTTCATCCGGAAATGAAGAGCGAAATCTCCAAAATGAGATTTCTCGCAAGAGTTTCCGAATCATAAAATAAATTATTAAAAAATAACTACAATTTGTAAATTAATTTTGGTTCTGGCTTTCGAAACTGTGACGTCAAGGGTCTCTGAGATAAAAATTTCGTAAAAATGTAACAGCATTTACGTATCGATTCGACAATTTGGAAAAAAGGGTCGCGGCCAAAATCGCGTTTTTTCCCGAAAAACGGGTGCGTACAGTCGATCGAAAAAAAATCACAATTAATCGATAAATTAAGACAGACAATTTTAATTGTGATTTCCGTATAGTGTCATCTTTCCCGTATAGGCTCGTCCGAAAAAAAAATTCTTGGACGGATACGTTAGGATTTACGGAGCTTTTTACTCGTCCGGGAGCTCCAAATCGCGACTAAATATTTAATTACGGAAAATCTAATTAAAAAATCGAAAAAAGGGCTTCGAGGTGCATAATGTGACCTCGGGGGTCATCTTCGTGTCGAATCTTAAGGCTGTCCGACCTGCCGTCTTTGCGCCGTGCCGCGAGCAGACAAAAACTCGGTCACACACACACAGACTTTGCCTTTTATATATAAAGATATATATATATATATATATATATGTATATATATATATATATATATATATATATATATATATATATATATATATATATATATATATATATATATATATATATATATATACATACATATACATATACAGTCGAATCTCGATCTATCGTTTTTCAAATGACCGACTGAACTGAACGTTAAATGCGGAAAAGGGATAGATGCGGGGACATAACAAAGAAATATCATCGTCGGGACTGGATGAAATAAACGACACATGCGGGAAAACGATGATTCGGGGAATGATCGACCGAGATTCCACTATATATATATAAATTCGAAATCAGAAACAGAAGCAATTAATCATTACTGCAGGCGATGATTTGGGTTGTATTCGTTAGCTCGAGTAGTTAATTAATTTAGTCCAGTTGATGGGAATAATAAGTTTATGAACTTGTACACGCCATGGAGTTTTAATTGCCTAACATATGAGAAATATAAAAGACTGAAAGATATTTACGTACACAGAATGAATAGCAGCGTCCGGTTCAACCCATAACCAATACGCTAAGTCAGTGGGTCATGCAAACTGTGGGTCGCGATAATAATTGTTGGGGGGTCGCGGATTGTTTGAAGTAATTTAATACCATATTAAATCATTTATTTATAAAATACTTTAAATTTTATATAATTACGTATTTTTAATATCTTTATTTATGTTTTTTTATATCTTAAAAAAATACATGATTGCTAAATAAGGTGTCAAAAAGTTTTACCAAAAACAACTGTAGATAGAAGGTAAGACAGACATCCTTTTTATTGCTATTATGTAATAAATATGTAGTAAAAATGTACAGTTTCTTTTTAACGTAGGATTACGTTCCTCCATAACGGTCCTCCGGAAAGCAAAATTTCAGACGCTAAAACCGTCCATCTACGCGAGTTATAATTTCGGCAGCGATAAACAGTTAAACGGAAAATGCGTCAAAATCTATATATATAAAACAGTTCCGTAACTGACTAACTCACTGACTGACTGACTGACTGACATACAACGCACAGACCAAACCGCTGGACCTAAAGGGCTGAAATTTTGCATGACGATTCTTCTTATGGTGTAGAGGTGCACTAAAAAAGATTTTTGAAAAATACATCTTAGATTTTTTTAATTAAATTTTTAATCTGTTTTATTAACTTTTTTAAAGTTTGCATTTAAAATAATAATTTGGGGGTCATAAAATTTATATCACGAAAAAGATCCTAAAAATTCCTTTAAAATGAATTCGTTTTCGAATCTTTACCTCCCTTATTTATAAAAAATGATTTTATGATTTTTGGTGAATTTTTAAAGATTCATTTTTAGAATTTAATTTATTAAATGCCGATTACGTGGTTTCTTTTTCTGGTACTTTCATTAGATTTATCGCCACATGCATAACAACTAAATAGACAAAAAATATTTTTTTTTTCTTGCCAATGCGGCAGACGATTGGACATTATCCAAAAAAATATTTAAATACAGTAAAAGATATTATGTTCCTCAAACTGTACTATATTAACTGTACTATATTCTTTAGTATGTTCTATTACATTTAATTTGAATATTTTCTTCTACATTATTTTGTCTATAAAAATATCCGTTACGATTTTTTTATAAATATTTATTTTTTTTGGCATTAATTGCATACATTGACCATTGTATTTAATTTGAATGTACTCCGTAGCGAATTGCGGATTTTCAGCTAGTTTTAATATATATTACGCACACATATAAATTCATACTATATACATAGCACATACATACATATATACATACAAAAGAGGTAAGCAACGATAAGAAATTCTGCGTTAATGACCCGCGGTAGTTTCGTTAGAAGGGACGACCTGAGAGTTTATTTTCTATTTTTTTTCTTTGTCAACATTTTCATAATATTTTTTATACTTGTGTTTCTATCCAAAAATTTTCATCGGGAGTGATTTTTTTTTATTTAAAGGAAGTGGGTCGTAGTCTGAAAAAGTCTGCTTACAACTGAGCTAAGTGACACGCAGTTCGACTCCCACGCCAGATCAATGGAAAGCTAGTTTCGTTTGACCACGTGATCACATATACTGCAATATGCCCAGCTGCAGCTTGGCACTGAACTGCCGGGACGGGCCAAATTTGGAAATGTGCGTATGCGAAGTAACTGTCCGAGATGTGCGAATGCGTATTGTGTAAGAGTTACGGAAAGGAATAGACAAAATTAAGGGAATATATTTATTAAATGCTGGGGGGGTGTTGTTATTGCACACACACACACCTATATATATATATATATATATATATATATATATATATATATATATATATATATATATATATATATATATATATACAGTGGCTCCCAAAAGTGTTCGTACACTTACGATTTTCAATGAAATAGGAGTCTATCCATTAATTAAAATGAATATTTCAGAATGGGTATTTAACAATAAGATCTATAATCTATTCTTAACAAAACTACATGAAATATTTTGAAAACATTGTAAAACTTTATTTTTAAAAAACCAGTAATCAAAAAGTAACAAAATCTCACAAAAGTCATCGTACACTGAAATATTTTCGGATAAATTCATAATTAAAATTATCGTCTGGCGCTTTATTTTTTATTTTTGAATTGTGGTGGCATTTAAAATATCGTTTGGCTTTAATTTTTGCTTGCCTACTCCGTAATATTCTATTTATTATTTAAAAGTGGCTCGTAGTCGTAAAGCAACAACAAACAGCATTCGAAAATTATTTTTCGTCATAGTAGTGGTAAATCAGCTCGGAATATTGCTAAATGAATTAATTTATACCATTCCACTGTCCAGTATGTGATAAAACGCTTTAAAGAAGAAAATGGGATGGAAAACAAGGTAAGAAATGGTCGTCCGGCAAAGTTAATAAAACATGATCAGAGATTTATAATTAGAAAATTTGAGAAAAATCTACGTTTGAGTGCTGTAAAAGTTTCTGCAAAAGTTAATGAAACATTTTCTACTTCAATTTCACCTGAAACTGTTCGACGAGTTCTCAGAGCAGCTGGATTACATGGACGTTCTCCCCGTAGAAAATATTTTGTGAGCGAGAAAAAGAGAAAACTTAGGCTTTCCTTCGCACTATCAATGATAAATAAGCCGCAAACGTATTGGAATAATGTCTTACTTGCCAATGAAAGCAAGTTTAACATTTTTGGTTTCGATGGGCGTATAATTGTACGGAGAAAAAAAAAATGAGGAACTTAATCCCAAGAACTTAGTAGGAACAGTTAAGCATGGCGGTGGAGGTGTCCGTGTGTGGGGGTGCATGTCAGCATCAGGACAAGGTAATTTGGTATTCATTGATGGCATAATGAATCATGCTGTTTAAATAAATATTTTAATAGACAATTTAAAATTATCAGCCCAAAATATGGGTATTGGAAATAACTTTGTTTTTTATGAAGATAACAAAACTTAACTTAATAAGATAACTTAATAAGATATTTTTTACAAGTGTACGATGACTTTTGTGAGATAAAGTTTTTGTTACTTATTGATTACTGGTTTCTTAAAAATAAAGTTTTACTATGTTTTCAAAATATTTCATGTAGTTTTGTTAAGAATAGATTATAGATGTTATTATTAAATACTCATTCTGAAATATTTATTTTAATTAATAGACTGAGGGTATAAAAGAGATTGCTGAGGGTATAAAAGAGAAGTCAAGAATGTTGCAAGGATTTCTTATCAAGCTTCACTAAGGAATAGGGATATTGACTGTAGAAATGGAGGCCTTTATCAACTTATTAATAAGTCCTTAAATTACATTCAAACAGTGAGTAGATTTGTCACCAAAAACCTAAAATGTTCTAATAATTTCTGCAAATTAATTGGAGTAGCATTAGCAGCATTGAAAACTTTCATTAGTTATTTGATATTTTAGATTAATGTCATATGGTGTTAAATTCATTCTTAGTAAAAATACATTATCTCCCCAGTTGCATTCAGAAACTATTTCTGCAGTGGTGAAGTTAGCATTAAGCCGAGTGACCATTAGGCGAGTGCTTTTGCAAAGTCCTTTTTTGATTTCGAAGCAACTTCATTATAGCCCTTTTATTAAGCATGTTGCAAACTCCTTGTGTTCTAATAATTTCTTTAAATTAATTAAAGTTTAGAAAGTCCTTAAATTACATTCAAACAGCGAGTAGATTTGTCACCAAAAACCTAAAATGTTCTAATAATTTCTGCAAATTAATTGGAGTAGCATTAGCAGCATTGAAAAGCTTCATTAGTTATTTGATGTTTTAGATTAATGTCACTTGGTGTTAAATTCATTATTAGTAAAAATAGATTATCTCCCCAGTTGCATTCAGAAACTATTTCTGCAGTGGTGAAGTTAGCACTGACCCGAGTGACCATTAGGCGAGTGCTTTTGCAAAGTCCTTTTTTGATTTCGAAGCAACTTCATTATAGCCCTTTTTTTTAAGCATGTTACAAAGTCCTCTTCTTCTTTTTTTTTTTTGGAATTTCGAAGCAACTTCATTATAGCCCTTTTATTAAGCATGTTGCAAACTCCTTGTGTTCTAATAAATTCTTTAAATTAATTAAAGTTTAGAAAGTCCTTAAATTACATTCAAACAGCGAGTAGATTTGTCACCAAAAACCTAAAATGTTCTAATAATTTCTGCAAATTAATTGGAGTAGCATTAGCAGCATTGAAAAGCTTCATTAGTTATTTGATGTTTTAGATTAATGTCACTTGGTGTTAAATTCATTCTTAGTAAAAATACATTATCTCCCCAGTTGCATTCAGAAACTATTTCTGCAGTGGTGAAGTTAGCATTAAGCCGAGTGACCATTAGGCGAGTGCTTTTGCAAAGTCCTTTTTTGATTTCGAAGCAACTTCATTATAGCCCTTTTATTAAGCATGTTGCAAACTCCTTGTGTTCTAATAATTTCTTTAAATTAATTAAAGTTTAGAAAGTCCTTAAATTACATTCAAACAGCGAGTAGATTTGTCACCAAAAACCTAAAATGTTCTAATAATTTCTGCAAATTAATTGGAGTAGCATTAGCAGCATTGAAAAGCTTCATTAGTTATTTGATGTTTTAGATTAATGTCACTTGGTGTTAAATTCATTCTTAGTAAAAATAGATTATCTCCCCAGTTGCATTCAGAAACTATTTCTGCAGTGGTGAAGTTAGCACTGACCCGAGTGACCATTAGGCGAGTGCTTTTGCAAAGTCCTTTTTTGATTTCGAAGCAACTTCATTATAGCCCTTTTTTTTTAAGCATGTTACAAAGTCCTCTTCTTCTTTTTTTTTTTTGAATTTCGAAGCAACTTCATTATAGCCCTTTTATTAAGCATGTTGCAAACTCCTTGTGTTCTAATAAATTCTTTAAATTAATTAAAGTTTAGAAATGACTTTTTCCACGATTAACGAAAGTTGCAAATTTAAATGTGAAGACATTCTCTTCAGATCTATGTTTATCTTTGCCGCTGAGTATTATACATTGAAGAATTTATCTTTTGTAATCATCTTCAGTCTTAGAAAAAATTAGGATACTGAATGCAGAATAAAGTGCTTTATAAGTAACTATTGGTATTGCATTGTATGTATTCACAACAGTTTAACAGGTTTGTTTTCCGCCAAAGAAATGAAATGTTCCAATCATTTTTACAAAGAAATTATGCAAGTTTTAAGGTGCAGTTGATTAAAAATTTCTGCAACTTTGCATACACTGTTCAATGAAAAAGACCAAAATTTTGTGACATGACTAATGAAAAAAAGCTTTTTAGAATATTGGAATTTACAAATTGCCATTTTGTAGATAGAAATTTTATTTTATTAGCAAGGGATGTATGATTATCGGTGCATTTTTAGTTAGTTTAGTAAAAAGAATCAAGAACTACCTCTATTTTTTGAGGGATATATTCTGTAGACATTTCATTTCTTAAAAAAATAATAGTATTTGAATATTTGGTTTAATGATTAAACATTTAAAAATTAAATTTAAAAAAAATCTTTTTTGACAATTTTTGTCTTTGCTGATTGTATCGTAGTTAGGCAACTAAATTGCCAACCCTTTCATCATTGGTCATTTTTTCCCCCGCAAAGAAGAAAAACTTTCCACAAACGTCATTTGTGTATATTATGCATGTCTGGTTATTTTCTACTAAAAAACTAATCTTTGAACTTTTTTGTAAATTATTAAAATAATATTAACTTCCTTTTACATTTCTTGTAGAATTTTTAAAATACTTCTTTGAAAACAATATTTTGCTTAAAATATCTATTGTCTTTTAGCAAATTTCCTTGTAGTTGACATTCTTTAATTTGAACTTTAATTTGGTGGGGATTTCGAGATCTTGATCGTGCAACATAGAGTTGACCGTGTGAGAATACAGGCTCATCAAGATAAATTCCTACATGCTCGAATGTTTGTCCCTGTGATTTATTTATAGTCATGGCATAAGCTGGAATGACTGGAAACTGCCGGCGTTTGAGGATGAATGGCAGATTAATGTCACTTGGTGTTAAATCCATTCTTGGTAAAAATACAATATCTCCCCGTTGGCATTCACAAACTATTTCTGCAGTGATGAAGTTAGCGTCAAGTCCGGTGACCGTAAGGCGAGTGCCGTTGCAAAGTCCTTGCTTTGGATTCAAATTTCGAAGCAACATGATTATGACTGCTTTTTTCAACATCAACATATGTGGTGGCATACCTGAGGGAGTCTGTTCATGTAGAAATTCTGATGGGTAATTAAGAGAATCATTTGGATCTTCAGATATGATAGAATCTGCACTATAATATAATTGAATTTCTCCTTCGAGTTTTTCAATGATGGCACGATTTATTTCAAGAGTCTTCTTATTTGTTGGAGCTAAAATAACTCTTTTTGCAAGCTCTTCAACTGGCATGTTACACAGTTGTTCACCATAAATGTCTTCAATTAGACTGTTCTCAACAATCATTTGCTCAGGTATTTCAACAGAATTAACTGGTAATCCAAAAATATGAGGAAGATTGCTTAAACCAATGTTCAGTAGCCATGTGTTGTGTTGATTTTGGCCGATGCTACGCATATTTATAGTAAGGCTGAGGTGAGTAAATTTGTTCCAGAGTGGGCTTGATTTTATACAGCTTTCAATAATATCAGCTGGAGTACCTCTTGGGACTACTGGAAGTGTCTTCCTGAAATCGCCTCCAAGTACTATTACTTTTCCCCCAAATGGCCTATCATTGCACATGACTTCACGCAACAATATATCTATACAACGAAGACCATCTTTAGTGAGCATTGTAATTTCATCAATGATAATCAGCACAGCCATTCGTAGATTTTCAGCTTCTGGAGATGTTGTTCGCATTGTTGAAACCGATGTGTCAAGGAGAGGAACTGGTAACTTGAACCCACTGTGAACAGTTCGACCACCTTTTAGCAATGTTGCAGCAATGCCAGTCGTTGCAAACGGAAGTGCAATTTTTCCTTTTCCTCGAACAAAAGACAACAGTGTTGAATACAGATAAGTTTTTCCAGAACCTCCTGGACCATCCAAGTAAAAATATCTATCATTTTTCTGTATGTTGTCAATTGCTGCAGTAATTTTCATGAATGCAGAAAGTTGTTCGTTATTTAGAGATATTATACATCCTTCAGCTGCCTCTCTTTCGTCAGACTGGTTGAAATCCTGAATTTTGATTGGATTTCCTGTTGGAATAGGTAGACCAGCTGAAGCACATGACAATCCATGTTGTTTGAGAATTTCATTGATGTCATGTAGAGCAAAGTTAAAAGCTACTGTTTCAATATTGATACCCAAATAATCGAGAGACATGTTAATATGGTATTTATTCCAAAGCTCTAATGCATTTGTCGGATTGCAGAAGCAAAGGATAAATGCAAATGATTGCCGCAATTGCTTTGGCATTTGAAAAATGGCAGCATCCTGTAAATACAAATCCCACTCTTCATCTGACTCCGTCAAGTGACGATGGAAAGCTGCTTGCTTGAAAGTATCGTAGACAACATTGTCAACCGTTCGCAGAAATTCAAAGCTTATAGCGCCAGGGACATGAAGCAGCAATATGCGGAGATAGAACCTCTCTTCATCTTTTACACTAACATGGTACATCCTTGAGATAATTTTATTACCTCCTCTCTGTCTTTTTTGCCAGCTATTACGAATATACACATAGTGATATGGAATATCTGTGTACAACAATGCTTGTGCATCAGTATCTCTGTTATTTAACTCAAACCATGACTCAAGCTTTGTTCGTGATGATCGTGCAGCTTGCAAGGCTTCTACTTCATGACCAGCAGTAAATATAAGGCGTTGCTGGTTTGGGAGGTGTACTGGCAGTCTCATCACTGCATGCGAACGGTCATGCATTTTTGATTCAAGCAATCTCCACATTGCTTCTGGTGCACCTACATATCGAGCATCAATGTAGTTAGCAATTTCATTGATTTGGAGTTGCCCTGCAGTCAGAATCATATTAGCACAGTCAAATCCCTTATAAATATATTTGTAAATATATTTAATTGCACGCATAGAGGTACAAACTTCAACATTAATGTGTGCATTGTATTTAAGCAACAGATATGGATTGTATGGAACCACATATCTACTATCCATTGATCTACCTCTAACTTCAAATGTTACATTTAAGCGTCTACGGTACAATGGATAACCATTAATGTTGATAGTTGTTTCTGTTTGAAGTTGCTTGGGAAACTGCTTTTTACATTTCCCATGTTCCATGCAAGGTGCTCCAAGATTATCAATACCACATGGTCCATGCAACATGCATTTTGTTACAATTTCATGCAAGCGTGGATTTTGATCAGGCAATGGAATATCAGCACACACAAATTGATCAATACGCTCAGCAGTTGAAAATTTGTCTTCTACTCGTAGAACAATTAAAATGTGAGCATGCGGCAGTCCTCGTTTTTGGAATTCCACAGTATAAACATGAGCTGTAGCTTTTCCAAAGACACTGTGAACAACCAGATCTTCTATAAGAGATTTTAGTTTTAACTTAAAAGACTCGTGCCACCAAATCAGGACGGTCATGTGTTTGTTCTCCTGGTCGTAAATTGTTAGTGATTTCTCGGCACTTTGGATTCGCCGTGAATGTTATAAAAAGATCTGGTGCACCAAATTTAGCAAATATGGACATGGCATCAGCACATCGTTCTCTCATATTTCTTGGTGATCCTTCAAATGATGAAGGCAAAATTATTGGAATTCCTGCTCGCATTCCAGCATTTTCATTCCCAATTTCAAGATGATCTGCAAGTCCTTGATAGAGCTCAGTTCTTAACTGCTGCTGATGCATTTTGATGAAATTGAGATTATTTGCTTCTACCTGAAGATATGAATCAACAATCCACTGCTGAGAAAGATTTCCTGCACTAATTATTGGATTAAATTCATCTCGAATGGCAGTCAAAGCAACTTTGTATTGAAGCATTGTAACATTCACTCTGCTGCGATTTGCTTGTGCTCCATCATAAGCTTTACAACTCCAGTTCGGTTGCCAACCTGGCTCGCCATAGGGAAACAAAATGGGATAAGCCATTGGATCCAAGTTTGGGCTCAAGATATTAATATTAATAAATGGTTGCAAAGGATTTTCTGGATTGAAAGGATAGACACGGATGTCACGTTCAAATGGAGGTTCTCCGTCACTATTCACAAAGACCATGGCAATTTCATTGGCGGTTGGTGCATTGTATCGGCGCTGATCAGAGTGTCGGTCTCGTCGGAACACCATATTTACGATAGGAATATCCGCTCCTGCTTCACTTGCTTCTTGAACTGCTCGAGCTTGAACCTCCCTAAGCATGCAGTATGCATTTGTTAGCCGATTGTGCTGCCTGAAAAATCTATCAATCTGATCTAAAACATGCGAGAAGCATTGCTCATTAGCTGAATGAGTAACTCTTATATCAGTAGCTTGAGTACTGTCAATGACATACAGCTGAACAAACTGGGGAGCTTCGCCATTCAGTGGTTGAATGTGGCTTGTACGATGACAAATTTGACCATGGACTTTGAAAATATAAGGTCCTCTACTATTAAAATCAAGAACTTTTGCTCCCATTGATGAAAATGAAACCGCACTGTTGTATGAGCGAATATTTTCGCGAAAGTTCTTGTGATCAGGATTGCTCGGATCCATAAGCAAGTTAAACAAAAAATTGGGGTATGACAACACATTTCCCTCAGCATCTATGGGTTTCTCCAGTTTAACTCTTCCTTTCCGGCAGCAACTTTTAAATTTTCCATCAGGCGGGCGTTCTGCACTGAAATTCTTAGAACTACAAAACTGGCAAATTACGTTTATTGGTCCACAATAGTGTTCATCTATTTCAGCAGTGAAATTAATTTCTCGCCTTTGACGCTCTCGGGATAAGCGATGGGTTTCTGCATCTCTTATTCGGCGTACTCGAGTTTCTTCTGGCGACTCTTGTTGAATCCGAAGACGTTGGGTTGCAGAATTAGTCGCCCGCAATCTATCTCGCGACTCTTGGCTTTGCCTTGCTAGATATCTCCTTTGCCGTTCTCTAGCTTCCCGGCGCTTTTTTTGAGAGGGACTTTCGTTCTCGTACATTGTTATTATAATACTTAATTATAATACTAATTATAATACTGTTATAATATAACTTAAATTTGAAATAAGTTTCCTAATCTCTGAGAATGTAAATCACGTTTTTGGATTGTCAAATCAAAATATTAACTCATTTTGCCAATAGAAAAAGTATATGTAAAATTAATCAAAATATATATACTCGATCAAAATATTAAATATTAAGTTAAAAAATATCCCGAATTATCTAACAATATTGCATTTAATCCACAACATGTAAAAGCAAACCCTATCATTATTTTTTTTTATTTAGTTTTTCATGCAATTGGAGTAGTAGACTGCCATCCATTTTTTTACAGTTCACTACGCGATTCATTCACATTCAAGTTTATTTACTTTCAGAATTCATCGCAAAAGTAAACAGATTTTTAAAAACTGTTAAATATACAGCTAAAAACATCCAATTTTTTTTAGTTCTGAATGTTTTATAGAAAAATAGGCTGAACAAACGTGATTTGATGAAGAAGATATTTGTTTTTAGGTAAGAAAAAATTCTGATCCACATCTGAAATTGAAATTAAGCCTAACGGGCGGTTTGTTTACTGAGGGCTTCAATTGAAAGATGAGTACAGCCCGGAAGTGTTATACAGAGACAACGGCTATTATATATATATATATATATATATATATATATATATATATGCTCACATGGTATAGTGGTAAGCGTTGTGAGCTTCCACGCCGTGGGCAAATTCCAAATAAAGCCTGGTCGGTACCGTGTTGCCGCGTCTTAAGGAGCGATGCTGGCTCTCCTAAATTAAGCTCCCATAAGCCAGCAAGACCACGCGGTCAATACCAAAAGGCCAATGTCTCACAACAAGTGCTTCCGCATTAGGGGAAAAAAATAGCTGTATATACATTTATAATTTATATTATTTATTTATAGAAAGTGTTGGTATATATATATAAATGCTACAAAGTGTTTTTAACTTTTCACACCAGATGGTGCTAAGTGTCTATATTTGTCCTTTTGTATGTAAATGTATATTTTCTGTAAATAAAACTCAGTTGGAATGTAGTCCTTGAACGTGTGAGACACAACATTTGGCAGCAGAGCTTCGTGGTTGTTTTTCTCCTCGAAGAGCCAGTCGCATCGACATCCGGTCGCCGATGAATTCAAAATGCAACTGTGAGATTTCCTAAAGCGAAAGTTTAAACGATAGCGAAGAAAATGGACAACATGAAAAGCATTCCGTTGTTGAATAGTGGAAATTATTTACTCTGGTCTATGAAAATCAAGGCAATTTTAACTTTAAAAAGATTAATAGATGTTATCTATGAAGATAGACCACAGGATTTAAAATTACTAGAAGATTGGAAAACAAAGAATGATGACGCTGTAGCCTATATTTTGCTATCACTTTCAGATGAACAGAGTCTCCAATTTGCAGAAGAAACCAATGCCAAAAATTTATGGGAAAAAATAAAAAGGGTTTTCACAGGAAAAAATGAAGACCGGAAGATAGATGCTGGAAATGAGCTAAAGAATATAGAAATGCAAGAAAACGAAAATGTATCCGACTACATAGCCAGAGCAAGGGGACTTTCTATGAAGTGTAGCGCACTTGGTTTGAACATTTCAGAACGTGAACTGGTTTACTACACAGTTCGTGGACTTAACCATAAATTCGGGAAAATAAGAGAAATATTGAAGACGCAAAGAGAAAAAGAAATTGATGAAATATTAGAAATTTTACGCGAAGAAGAGAATACCCATTTAAAAATGAACTCAAATTCCATATCCAGAAAAGGAGAAGCTTTCCATGTTAAAAACAGTAATAGAAACGTAAAACTTTGCTGGATCTGCAACAAATCCAATCACATAGCCAGAAATTGTTTTTTCAGGAATAAAACAGGAAACAGGAGTGGAAATGCACCCGACAACGTGATAAGAACATTACCTAACGACAAAACCAAAAACAAGCAAAAAATGAGATTCGCGAACGCAGCATTTGAAAACGAAAATCAGAACTTTGCCCTTATGACAGACCCAGAACATTCCGACGCTACTTGTGAGAATATTTGGATTTTGGATTCTGGAAGCAGCTCACATATGTGCAAGGACCTTAAATTTTTTGAAAACTTTAATTCCGATGTTGGTCATATTAACTTAGCAGGTAAGATTTCTGTTTTAAAATCTATTGGCGAAGGAAAAGTTAAAGCTAAGACATTTGTAAACAATATTGAAAATACATTAACTATTGATAATGTGATTTATGTACCTGATTTAAGATGTAATTTGTTATCCATGACTAAATTAATGGAAAGAGGTTATAGTATTCAATCATATGATAATTATGTTTTGGTTTTAAGCAAAACTGGTCAAATTGTTTTAAAAGCTGAGAAAGTAAATAATCGCTTAGAAATTATAATGAAACCTTGTATTGATAATAATTCATCTGAATTATTAGAGTGTAACTTTGTTAAAAATGTAGAAAATTATGAATTATGGCATAAAAGACTTTGTCACTTGAATCCTCAATATATGTCTAAAATGAAAGATATAATTGATATAAATGTTAAAGAATCTGAAATTTTAAATTGTGAATCATGTAATATCAGTAAATTAACTCGTAAAAAACATTGCAAAATTAATATTGATCAAAGTAATTCTGTTTTGGAATTAATTCATGCTGACTTAGCTGGTCCTATAAATATTGATTCATTGGGTGGTTCTAAATATTTTTTAATGCTTGTAGATGATTATTCTGGTATGTATTTTTCTTATTTTATAAAACATAAGTATGAAGTATTTGATGTGTTTAAAAATTTTAAAGAAAGGTATGAAAACCTAACAAGCCGAAAAATCAAACGCTTAAGAACCGATAATGGATTAGAATTTGTGAATAATGAAATGACTAAATTCTTACTGAAATTTGGCATATCTCATGAAAGAACTGTAGTATGCAATTCAGAATCTGGCGGAAAAGCGGAAGAGGCTATAGGAGTTTTAGTAGAACGCGCAAGAACCTTACTATATGAGAGTAAACTACCTCAAAAATTTTGGGCGGAAGCCATATCCTGCAGTACTCATGTATCGAATATTACACCGCGCAAATATAAAAATAAACTTCCGATGGAAATATGGACAGGTAAAGAACCCAAAATAAGTTATTTAAAAACTTTTGGCTGTGTAGCTTATTATCATATTCCTAAACAATTTCGCAATAAATTTGATGTTCCAGGGAAACGCGGAATTTTTGTCGGTTATTCCAGAGATAGAATAGCATATAGGATTTATGACATCGCAAAAAATACAGTGATTGAGGAACGATCAGTTAAATTTGACGAAAAATTAAAAGGCAGCGAATTCATAACGAAAAATTCGGAATCCTATTTATGGAATGTTGAAAATCTGAGTCAGTTCAATATTTCAAATTTAGAAGCAGAAACAGAAATTAACCCGCATGAAGATAATCAAAGTGAAATTAATGACACAAAATCATTACAAAATGAAACCGCAAACGATCAAAGAGTGGAAAACTCAAATCATGAGTTATCACCTAAATTAAGGCGTTCCGAACGTATAAAAAATAAGTCAACGGCGAATTTGGCCTTAAGTAACTCTACTCGGGAGGAAAATAATTCAATACCTGAAAATTATGAGCAAGCAATGAATAGCATTAAACATAATAAGTGGAAAAACGCGATGCAAAAGGAATTAGAGTCAATGAATAAGCATGATGTCTTTGAAATAATTGAAAGACCTAAAAATGTAAAAATAATCAAAAGTAAGTGGATTTATTCAGTTAAAACAATTAATGACGAGGAAATTTATAAAGCAAGACTCGTAGCGGCAGGTTTTAATTTAATTAAAAATAAAGACTATTCAGAGTCTTTTTCGCCTGTTGTTAATATAGAATCATTTAGATTATTGATATCATTAGCTGCAAAATTAAATTTATCTGTAAGATTTTTTGATGTCAAGACAGCTTACTTGTATGGCGATATTGAAGAAACTGTTTACATGGAAATCCCACCAGGTTATGAAGAACAATTTGGTAAGAACAATGTATGTAAATTAAAGCGTAGCTTATATGGTTTACCACAATCTGGTAGAAATTGGCATATTAAACTTAAAAATGAACTGAAAAGGATTGGCCTCAACCAGCTTGCATCTGACAATTGTGTTTTTATTACAAGTAATGAAACTGATTTTTTCGCAATTTGTATTTATGTAGATGATTTGGCAATATTTTCAAATAATTCTAAATTATGTGAAGAGATAATACTTAAGCTTAGAAAAACTTTTGAATTAAATGAAACTACAGAAAATTCCAAATTTTTAGGTATAGAAGTTCTACAAAATGAAAATGGTATTAGTTTATCGCAAACGCATTACATTGAATCTCTGATAAATAAATATGGATTGGAAAACTGTAAGAAAGCTAATACACCAATAACTAAAGGTGAGGATAGATGTTTTAATCCCACGGATGATTTAGTCAATCAGACTGAATATCAGGAAATAATAGGTGAGATTTTATATTTGGCTAATAGAACTCGCCCAGATCTCGCTTTTGTCACTAGCTATTTATCACAATTTAATAAACGACCGGAAAAAAGGCATTATACATTAGCTAAAAGAGTTTTGAAGTATTTAAACGCAACAAAAAATAAAGTTTTGTTTTATGACAGAGAAAATGGATTTTTAAATTGTTGCGCAGATGCCAGTTGGGGAAATGCTGAGGGAGGCAAATCATTTTCAGGTTGTGTTATAATGATTGGTAATTCACTTCTTACGTGGAAAAGTAGAAAACAAAAATGTGTTGGACTATCCACATGTGAAGCAGAACTGCTAGCTATCGCCGATGTTGCAAGAGAATTAACTTGGACTCTAAACATGTTAACTGAATTAAAATGTGAAAATTTTGTTAAGAGACCTGTAGTCTTATATAGTGATAGTCAATCAGCCATCGATTGGTTAAATAGTGGTAAGTCATCAAATAAAACTAGACATGTGAATCTGAAATTCCATTTTGTCAAAGATCTCATTGAAAATGATACTATAAAGACTAAATATGTGAATACTAATGAGATGATTTCTGATTTCTTAACCAAGGCTGTAACATTTGATAAATTGTTATTCTCATTGAAGAATATATGTTTAATGTAAATGTGCTGTTAATGTTCTGAAAAGATAAAACCCCTTTTCGCAGGGGGAGAGTGTTGGTATATACATATAAATGCTACAAAGTGTTTTTAACTTTTCACACCAGATGGTGCTAAGTGTCTGTATTTGTCCTTTTGTATGTAAATGTATATTTTCTGTAAATAAAACTCAGTTGGAATGTAGTCCTTGAACGTGTGAGAAACAACAGAAATTATTATTGTTATGTCATAAATGTAATCTTTTTAGCATGGAGCGCGGTAAAGAAACGAAAAGGAAAGTCGTAACTGTCCACACACCTGCTTTTAATGCGATTTTTATGACAATGACAGCAGATAGCATCGCTCTTCTGTGAGCCGTTTCGACGGGTGCGGCACTACCCCGTGAAGATCATTCTTCCTTCAGAGATTTTGGAAATATGGGCCGTCCGTACCGACTCTGAGGACATTGATCCCACGTTAATCTCCGGGAAATCTGTATGTCAGATCACAGATTACCAAACTCATATCAATATCTTTATATATATATATACATATATGTATGTATATATACACTGCTGGCCACTGTAAATGCAACACCCTGAAGGAAACATGCAAATAACATGAATTACAACATGCATTAGCGGAGGTGAGATATGCAAATGATTAGAATTTCAGCGCAGACGCACATCACGCGCGTCTGTGGCGCCACTTCAAAGAGCAATTTAAGGCTTGGAGATTTCGACGATTTCAAGTTCGGCAATTGTGTTTTTCTTGTGGTTTTTTCAAAAAACGATCAATTATGCCTCGTTGAAAACAGCGATCATCTTTTGATCAAGTATCCGAGTTCGACAGAGGAAGGATAGTGGCCTACCGAGATTGTGGATTATCTTTCAAGGAAATCGGTAGTCGTGTTGGACGAAACCAAACAACTGTAATGCGGATATGTGATCGTTGGATGCAGGATGGTACGACGGACCGGCGTGTTCGATCGCATCCACCTCAGCGCACCACTTCACGTGGTGACAGGCAAATTGTGCGCATGGCAGTGACGGATCGCTCAGTCACATCACGAACCATAGCACAGCACATGCAGTCTGTAACGCATCGTCCAGTGTCTGCGCGTACCATTCGACGCCGTTTACAGCAGAGTGGTCTGTCCGCAAGACGTCCATTGCTTTGTCTACCCCTGACGCAGAACCACAGACGTCTCCGCCGCCAATGGTGCGATGATAGAAGGATGTGGACGGCAGAATGGAATGAAATTCTCTTTACTGGCGAGTCACGCTTCTGTCTGCAACACCACGATGGTCGCATTCGAGTCTGGAGACACCGTGAAGAGAGGATGCTGAACAGCTGCGTTATGCACCGCCACACTGGTCCTGCGCCGGGTATTATGGTATGGGGCGGTATTGGATATTACTCTCGCACACCTCTAGTACGCATTGCCGGTACTTTAAACAGCCAGCGCTACATCTCCGAGGTGTTGGAGCCAGTTGTCCTTCCTTACCTTCAGGGCTTGCCCACAGCCATATTTCATCAGGATAATGCGCGACCACACGTGGCACGCATTGTCCAACGGTTCTTCGTCAATCGCCAGAATGAATTGCTTCCCTGGCCGCCTCGCTCTCCGGATCTTTCGCCGATAGAAAACATGTGGTCCATGGTTGCTCTACGATTGACCCAGATTCCATCCCTAACTGCCACAGCAGATCAACTTTGGCAACGTGTGGAAGCTGCTTGGTCTGCTGTACCCCAAGAACTCATCCAAAGTCTCTTTGAATCAATGCCGAGGCGTGTGGCAGCGGTGATCTCCAACAATGGCGGCTACTCTGGCTACTGATTTTGGCAGGAACAACACTTCACAGAAGTCTATAAATTTAATCATTTGATACTTGGTCAACATGTTATCTAAAAAATAAATTTTGTTGTGATATCTCTTGTCTTTCTTGGTGTTGCCATTTGGGTGGCCAGCAGTGTATATAAAACTGTTCCGTAACTGACTCACTGACTGACATACAACGCACAGACCAAACCGCTAGACCTAAAGGGCTGACATTTTGCATGGCGAGTCTTCTTATGGTGTAGGGGTGCACTAAGAAAGATTTTTGAAAAATTCTTCTTAGATTTTTTAAAATTAAATTTTTAAGCTGTTTTAGTAACTTTTTTTAAAATTTGCATTTAAAATAATAACTTGAGGGTTATAAAATTTATATCACGAGAAAGATCCTAAAAATTCCTTTAAAATGAAATCTTTTTCGAATCTTTACCTCTATTTTCTGATTTTTGGTGAATTTTTAAAGATTAATATTTAGAATTTAATTTATTAAATGCCGATGACGTGATTTCTTTTTCTGGTACTTTAAATAAATTTATCGTCACGTGCGTAACAACTAAATAGACAAAAAAAATTTTTTTTTCTTGCTAATGCGGCAGACGATTGGACATTATTTTATCTATAAAAAAATCCCTTACGATTTTTTTATAAATATATATATTTTTCTACATCAATTGTATATATTGATCGTCGTATTTATTATAAATATATATATATATATATATATATATATATATATATATATATATATATATATATATATATATATATATATTTGGCATTAATTGCATACGTTGTATTTAATTTGAATGTACCCCGTAACGAAGTGCGGGTTTTCAGCTAGTAAATATATAAAACAGTTCCGTAACTGACTGACTGACTGACTGACATACAACGCACAGACCAAAACGCTGGACTTAAAAGGCTGAAATTTTGCATGGCGATTCTTCACATAGCGTAGGGGTGCACTAAGAGAGATTTTTGGAAAATTCTTCTTAGATTTTTTAAAATTAAATTTTTAAGCTTTTTTGCAACATTCTTTAAAGTTTGCATTTAAAACAATAATTTGAGGGTCATAAAATTTATATCACGAGAAAGATCATAAAAATTCCTTTAAAAAAAATCTTTTTCGAACCTTTACCTCCATTTTCTGATTTTTGGTGAATTTTTAAAGATTCATTTTTAGAATTTAATTTATTAAATGCTGATCACGTGGTTTCTTTTCTTTTTGTGATAGTTTAAATTAATTTTCGTCATGAGCATAACAACGAAATAAATTGACAATTTTTTTTTCTTTTTTATGCGGTAGACGATTGAACATTATCCTAAAAAATATTAAAATACAGTAAAAGAAATGTTTCTCTAACTGTACTATATTAACTGTACTGTATTCTTTAGTATGCTCCATTAGATTTAATTTGAATATTTTCTTCTACATTATTTTTTCTATAAAAGTATCAGTTTTTTTTAAATATATTTTTCAGTTTTTTTTAAACATTAATCGCATACATTGACCGTTGTATTTAATTTGAATGTACTCTGTAACGAAGCAAGGGTATTCAGGTAGTAATATATATATATATATATATACATATATATATATATATATATATATATATATATATATATGACACGGAGCTTGTTTTGCTCCCGTGTTAACATAAATTTTATGCAGTCACGTCCATTGTTAAATTAGGCGAATGGTAGGCCTTTTAAAGAAATAGTCCATATTCGTATTAATTCCGTCTTTATTGAACTCCGTAATTTGACCACTCTCCAGGTTGATTTCCTCGCTTCGCCATTTTATAATCTACTCGGCCACGACTGCCGCGAGTATCCGCTGTCAATGAGATTCCCACTCAATCTGCCGCCAAAAACTTAATTTTCTCCGAGCTCCTGCTGCACTGCGCATGTGCAGACCTCATCTTTGGGCATGTGGACTCTCATTAATGCTGATCGTGCATTCTTAACTTCGAGCCCAAAACCTGTACACTTCTAAAAATAAATCCTCTCGCCTAAGTCGCATTTAAAAGATGATTTTCCCCACAGCAAAATACGCGCGCTTTGTAAATGGATTGTTGGATTCTTATTATTTTAAGCCCCCTTTCTCCGTACTTCTCAACTATATTTTGACAGTTCAGTTATGTTTTGACACACACACACACACACACACACACACACACATATATATATATATATATATATATACATACACACACACAAACTGCTTATTTTTGCTATGCAGTTTACGTTATTCGATTTCAAAGAAGTTGGCTAATGCATATAGCCTGCTGTTGTCATGTAGTCCGTTTCTTCATGCTTCCTAATTAGCATCCCGGGCGTATTTTCTTTGAATTTCTTAAGTGCAAGGCCTAACGAAGTATTTGTGAAAGGTAGATTTAGTCAGGTAGCAGAAAGGGATTTTCTCCTCATAATGTTGCAACCACTTGGCTGGTTGATCTGTTTGACTTATCAATTAGCACCTGATAAATTAGCCCCTAATATACAGAAGGTCGTTCGCACTTTATGGAAACGATTTTGTAATTTGTTTTTGGCGTTTGCATTGTGGATTGTAAAAACCTATCCCGGAAGTTTCTCCTACGAAACCAATGTCCGCTTGTTTCATTAATGTGTTCGGCACCATCTGCGAATTTTCTTGAATCTCCTCTATCGCGTCAAATTGGCGTCCCTTCAACTTCATTTTCATTTTAGGAAAGAGGAAAAAGTCGCAGGGATCTAAGTTGAAAGAGTAAAGTGGATGAGGAAAGGCAGGTAGAGCAGAATTTTAACGTGTTGTCCTGCGGTGGCTAAGGGAGGACATCAGACGGAAACGTCCACAGATGTGGCATTGGAACCAGTCGTTCCGACTGGTTTCTCTACGATGATAATGCCAGGCATCATAATGCTTTAGACATACAGCAGTTTTCGACAAAAAACAACATGACCGTTGTTCCTCATCCACCTTAGTCTTTCCACTTAGATCCTTGCGACTTCTTCCTCTTTCCAGAGATGAAAATCAAGTTGAAGGGACGCCAATTTGACGCGATAGAGGAGATTGAAAAAAATTCGCAGATGGTGCTGAACGCATTAATGAAGCAAGCAGGCATTGCTTTAGTAGGAGAAACTTCCGGGATCGGTGTTTACAATCCCAAGGGGACTACTTTGAAGGTGGCGGCGGCGAATAATATCAAAATATTCTACGACTTTGTTTATCGACACATTTCGAAAACTTTTGGGTAGCATCTCGTATGAATACATATACACACACACACACACATATATAAATAAATAAATAAATATATATATATATATATATATATATATATATATATATATATATATATATATATATATATATATACTAGCTGAAAACACGCGCTTCGCTACGGGGTACATTCAAATTAAATACAACGTTCAATGTCTGCAATTAATGCAAAAAAGAAAAATATATATACAATCAAGAGCCAAAACATTAAGACCACCCCTACATTTTGCAATGAATTCGCCTGGATGACGTGGAAGGCACGTGATCAGGTGGAAGTGGTATTTATCTGCTGCTGGAGAGTCTGAAGAATCATTCTTTCACTTACTTCTGTGTGTAATGGGAAAGGCTGCGGATCTAAGCGACTTTGATAGAGGGCAGATTGTAATGGCTCGAAGGCTCGGAACAAGTATTTCCGAAACTGCACGACTCGTGGGTTGTTCGCGACCTACAGTTGTTAGTACTTATGCAAAGTGGATGAATGACGGTGAAACCAGCAGTAGACGACATGGTGTTGGACGTCCACACGCTATCAAAGAAAAAGGTCGTCGGAGACTGTCTCTCATGGTGAAGCAAAACAGGAGCCAGACAGTGGCTCAGCTGACAGCCCAATACAATGCAGGGCCAAGTAGAATAGTATCGCAGCACACTGTTCAGCGGACACTGTTGGATATGGGGCTACGCAGTAAACGTCCCACGCGTGTGACTTTGCTGACCAAGCGTCATCGCCAACTGCGCCTGCGCTGGGCCCGGGAACATCGCGACTGGTCCATGGATCAGTGGGAGAGAGTTGTCTGGTCAGATGAATCACGGTTTGTCATTCATCACGCCGATGGCCGTGTCAGGATACGCCGTATTCCAGGCGAACTGTTGCTCCCTCAATGTACAGTAGGTCATACACAGGCCGGTGGTGGCGGTATTGTGCTTTGGAGGACGTTCTCTTGGGCGTCTCTGGGACCCGTGGTTGTGGTAGAGCAGACCATGAATGCTACAGGGTATCTGAACATCATTGCGGACCAGTTGCACCCTTACATGGCCTCTGTTTTTCCCAGCTGGAAATGGAATGTTCTAACAGGACAACGCCCCGTGTCACAAGGCTAAAATTGTGTTGGAGTGGTTCCAGGAACATGATGCTGAATTCCAGTTAATGTCCTGGCCGCTAACTCACCTGATCTCAATCCGATAGAACACATTTGGGATGTCATGGGACGGCAGCTCAGAGTTCAAAGACCACCAATTCGCAATATCTCGGATTTGCGTGACCGTTGCTTAAACATCTGGTACAATCTGTCTCCGGCCATCTACCTAGGACTTGTGGCATCCATGCCAAGGCGGGTTGAAGCTGTGTTGCGCGCCAAAGGTGGGCCAACTCGTTATTGACAGGTGGTCATAATGTTTTGGCTCTTGAGTGTATATTTATAATAAATGCGACGATCAATGTATACAATTGATGTAAAATATATATATATATATATTTATAAAAAAAATCGTAAGGGATATTTATTTTTTTTGGATAATATCCAATCGTCTGCTGCATTAGAAAGAAAAAAATATTTTTTTGTCTATTTAGTCGTTACGCACGTGACGATAAATTTATTTAAAGTACCAGAAAAAGAAATCACGTGATCGGCATTTGATAAATTAAAGTCTAAAAATGAATCTTTAAAAATTCCCCAAAAATCAGAAAATGGAGGTAAAGATATGGAAAAGATTTCATTTTAAAGGAATTTTTAGGATCTTTCTCGTGATATACATTTTATAACCCTAAAATTATCATTTTAAATGCAAACTTGAAAAAAGTTACAAAAACAGCTTAAAAATTTAATTTTAAAAAATCTAAGAAGAATTTTTCAAAAATCTTCCTGAGTGCACTCCTATACCATAAGAAGAATCGCCATGAAAAATTTTAGCCCTTTAGATCCATCGGTTTGGTACGTGCGTTGTATGTCAGTCAGTCAGTCAGTCACGGAATTGTGTGTATATATATATATATATATATATATATATATGTAACATACTGGACAACCCAAGGAAAGAATGGGCGTCCAGCACATCACAGGCGATGATGGTGTAGTCGTGGCTATAATAATACTCGACGCAGCAAGTTACAACATTATACTAGTTTTTATTTCGTCGGCGAATACGTCTTCTCAAGACAGTTACAAAATCCGAAAAGCCTACATGTACGTGATCCCAAACCTTATATAAACTCATCTCGTCATGTGATCGTAATAGGGTTTAATTGGTTAAAAGTTAAGAAAAGGCGTGACAAATGCGCTACAGCGTTAATTTTCTGCCCACGCTACGCCAGTTTAGTTTTCTAGTAACAAGGCAGCCATTTAATTTTTTCTCTAGAGGCCTTTTAGGACTTAGATTTGAAAACGAAAGTTAGCTCGTACGCCCAAGGGAATTTAGAATAATGTTAGATTTTAAAATGGTATGGGGTTTTTAATGTTATATATATATATATATATATATATATGTATGTATATATATATATAACATTTATGTATTGCTTGTATAACTGAGAAAACAGACAGCCGAGACAAACACCGAGAAGAAAGCTTTGCTATGTAACCGTCTGAAACCACTTCTTTCACATCTATAGTTTACAAACAATAAGGTGTTTCTTGCTTTGTTGCAGACTAACAGTTGAATAGGATGGAAAGTCAAGTCCTGTCCTCAACACACAGGATTACCGACACGAGCCGAAAAATAAGGAGGTAAAATGCATTCCCTTCTCTTCATCGTTATCCTGTGCCGGGAGGAAGAGAAAACTTTTAAGCAACTGCAAAACTCTTTTCTTTTAATTTTGAGAAATGTGGAAGAAGCTCCGAAACGTGGTTATATATATATATATATATATATATATATATAATTTATATTTAATACTATTATCGTATGGTATATACAAACACGCATATCTCTATCTCTCTGTCGGGTTGGAAAAAAAGTAATTTCGGTTTGCGCAAATAGATGG
Source organism: Dolomedes plantarius (assembly GCA_907164885.2). Taxonomy (NCBI): domain Eukaryota; kingdom Metazoa; phylum Arthropoda; class Arachnida; order Araneae; family Dolomedidae; genus Dolomedes; species Dolomedes plantarius. The sequence goes on from OU015490.1 coordinate 14,481,001, forward strand.
TGTTATGTTTATTTTGTTATTTTGTTGTCAATATTGGAATTTCTTTCTTTTCAGATTTGGTAGTGGACACTTTAAGGTTACTGTAGAAACAAATTCCGTGTAATTTTGTTCAGAACTGTTAGTGTACGGTCAATTTTAACATGGAGTGCAAAAATGGACATTTTCGACATATTTTAGTTTTTCATTTTCATAAAGGCAGGAAAGCGGCTGAGGCTCACAAAGAAATATGGAAAGTTTATGGCTTTGATTGCTTAACAGAACGCGCGCGTCAGAATTGGTTTGAAAAACTGCGTTCTGAGGATTTTTCTCTAAGAGATGACAACGTTGTGGTCGACCTTCTGAAGTTGATGATGACAAAATGAAAGCCATAATTGAATCGATTTTTCATATAACTAAAATTTTTCGATATAACGATTTTTCATATAACTGTGCTCGAGATTGCAAAAAGGTTAAATGTATCACACACATTAAGGCGACAATGGACCATGAAAAACTTTTTTTTTATTTATTAACCAATTTCTATGAAATTTTGTATACTTATACAGTGTTGTTTAGGGATGGAAATTCTAAATTAAAAAAAAATCAGGATGTAATTAATTAAGATATTAATTAAAATCAGTTTGTTAATGACTCTATTTAAAAATGTTCCATGCGCATTAATTTTTGTCTCAGATATCTAATTTTCTCTCTTAAGCTAGCTTTATATAGTTATAATAAAAGTTACTAGCAATATTTGATTTATAGTCCTATTTATAAAAACTAGAAAAGAAATCGATAAAAATAAGTCATTTTATGCAAAATTTTATCAAAAAAAGTTTTTTTATGGTAAAAATTTTAAGTTGTTTTAAAATAGTATAATGAATTGATTACTAAGTTTTATTCTAACATATATAAATAATCATTTTATGAAATTTTATGAAAATTCAAGAAAAATTATGACGCATGGAACATTTTGAACTTACCGAAACGACATGAAAACTTGTTTTGAGAAAATGGCATTTAAAGTTTTAATTTTACTAACATTTCCATTGTTTACGTTTTAAAAAAATACTTATAACTCTGTTAATAATGATCGTATCAACATACTTTTTTTAAACTTAAAGCTGATGAGTTGCAGAATCATTTTCTGAAAGAAAAAATAAACGTTTTGGGGACATATTTTTGTCAATCTGGAGGTCCATTCTCGCCTTAATTGAAAATCACATGAGATGTCTTGGACTCGTTAAGAAGCTCGATTTTTGGGTTCCGCATGAACTGAAAGAAATTCACTTAACATAACGAATCTATATTTGTTATACGCATTTCAAAGGTAATGCAATCGATCCTTTTTTTGAAAAAAATTGTCACTGGTGATGAAACATGGATCGTCTACAACAACATTAATCGAAAAAGATCATGGTCCAAGGTGACAAACGGTGTATGGTTTGGTGTATGGTTTGTGGACGAACGGTATATGGACGAAATGGTGTATGGTTTGTGCTGTTCGTCACAAACCATATCGAAAGCTGAATTGCATCAGCAAAAGATCGTGCTGTCAATTTGTTGGGATTACGAAGGTGTATTTTGAGATGATCGTTGCAACCAAACGATCAACTCGAATGTTTACTACCAACAACTCATGAAATTGGAGGAAGCAATCAAAGAGAAAAGGCCAGACTTGACAAATCGCAAAGGAATCGTGTTCAACCACGACAATGCGAGGCCTTTAGCAGCACGTGCGAAATTATTGGAGCTTGGTTGGGAAGTGATGTCGCATTTCCCCATGTAGCCCCGACCTTGCACAATCAGATTATCATTTATTTCGAAGTTTGCAAAATTTTTTAAATGGTAAAAATTTCAGTAATATCGATGACCTCAAATCGCACGTGGTTGAGTTTTTTGCTGATAAGGACCAGAAATTCTATGAGAGCGGAATCATGAAGTTACCAGAAAGATGGCAAAAGGTCGTCGAACAGAATGGAAGATATTTGTCTCATGAAAGTTAATTTTTTTTATCGAAAAAATTTAGTTTTATTTCACACTAAAAAACCGAAATGACTTACTTACTTACTTACTCTCTCTCTGTATATATATATATATATATATATATATATATATATATATATCAGGGGTTTCCAACTTACAAGTGTCCAAGGGCCGCAATCGAAAACACCTGTCTAGTGGCGGGCAGCAATTTAATCAGGACCATACCCAGGACTTGTTTTCTTGAGGGAGGGGGATTTGGAGGATTTGTGTATAGATACTATGAAATTTTTAAAAATTCGAGGATAAACCTCCAACAACAACCTTGATTATAACTGGCCAACTTTCGGTAAATTACAGACACACACAAAAAAAGTCAAATAAGAAGTGGGTATTTAAATAAGACGAGGGTCAAATAAGAAGGGGGGTATGAAATAGAACATGAGTGGACACCCTACTTTTCATGGAATTCGAGGAAAATCAATCTTTTTTGTAAATGAACAGCATTTGAAAACAATAAAGATTTTTACAAAAACATTTTTCGTTAACTAAAAATGTCGAAATTGATGCTGCAAATTATTTTCCTAGAAGTCTTCGAGGGCCGCAAAAAAAGGCACCGCGGGCCGCCAGTTGGAAACCCCTGCTCTCTCTCTCTCTCTCTCTCTCTCTATATATATATATATATATATATATATATATATATATATATATATGTGTGTGGTTGTGTGTGTGTGTGTGTGTATGTATATATATATATATATGTGTGTGTGTGTGTGTATATATATATATATATATATATATTTGTAATAAATTAAATATTTGGCCCTCCATTATAGCATTGAAATTCCCTTTCCTAAATCCAATCCGCAGTGATCTTACTTTATCGCTTTAAAGCCCTAACAACAGAACTTTCCATAAAATAGCAAACGTTGTATTTCTACACGTGTATACTTCTGGAGAAAGGCGTGGGTTCACATCGCGAGCCCCAGAATTTGCTGACCCTTCAAAAATAACAGCCACATGTACCTCGCTTCTCGCGCGTAAGGTTGAAAGGTGATATTCACTTCGCTCCGAGTATCTGAAATGGATGGACGTATTTTTTATCGCTCTAATAAAACGATTAGACCCGACTGCTTTCCAAATTTGATTGAATTCCTTTCAGGCTGAGTCTAGCTCCAGCCATGTAAATATGAGCTAGTTTACTTTTTCAGGTTGTGTTTTAAGAGCGAGATGTAATGGATATATTACACTTACACACACACAGACACACACACACACACACACACACACACATATATATATATATATATATCCAGGGTGATTTTTAGGATAAAACTGACACTATTCAGAGCCACCTGTAGCGTGATCTATCGGCTGGAATTCCACCAAAATTCATAGATGGACTAAGGACGGCTTGGGAAAGAGTTCCCATGAAAAGAAAAAGTTAGTTCCAAAAGTCGCCGATAGGGGAAGATATGGCATTGTTGTTGTCGGCTTACCCTAGAATTTGAGTAAAACTCATTTAAAACACCAAAATGCAAATTCATGACCACGTAGTCGACAGCAGCGCCAGTATTTTGGGCTATAAATGTCGGTGCGCAATCTGTTGCACCGTCGCTTTACAGAAGAAAGGGTCATGAGTAGTTTTTTTTTTCAACTTGCTTGGCCACCTCGTTCCCCGGATCTAACTCATATTACTTCTTTCTCTCGAGCTTGGCGGCCCGAGCTTGAGAGTCCTGAGCTTGTCCGAGCTTGGCGGCCCAAAAGGACAACAAACATATCCCGGCCTGTGACGAACATTCCTGGTGACGTGTTACGCTCGGCCGTTGAGAACGCAGTGTTCAGGATGCAATGTGTCGTCCACCAGGACGGTGGTAACATTGAAGGAGGGAGAAGTGAATTTCCGGAATAAAGCGGTGTTGCAGTGAATTTTTGTTTGTTTTTTTGTTATTCATTCGCCATATATTCCCCTATCGGCGGCTTTCGGAACTTTTTTTTTTTAACAAGGAAACATTTTCCCATGTCGTCCTTAGTCCCTCTATCAATTTTGGTGGAATTATGGTTGATAGATCGCGCTACAAATGGCTCTGAGTAGTGTCAGTTTAAAGAAAAAAATCACAGTGTATATAACCGCATTATTGTTGAGGAAAACGAAAGGAAAGCGGTTAATCCCCTTCGAAACGGGGGAAAACCAACCAAAATTAAAAAAAGAAGAGAGGTTATCTCTAAGCACAGAAAGGCCACCTCTAACAATAATGCGACAAAATTAACTTCGATCCTTGAATTACGCATAAAACGAACGGATGTAAATGTTGAATTGAATCATTATTTAAAAAAAAAAGCCTCCGCTTCGGCGCATTCTTTCACAAATTAGTTCTAGTTCTTCGGAAGCTGTGGATAGTAGGTGACCCGACGGGCAGCGGGCGGTCTCTTAATCTCTAGTCTCGGAAAGGAATCGATCCGGTGAACAAACATACCTCGGGGAATATCCCTTGGATGAGGAGCGCCCGGCGTTATCCCACCCCCATGACGGAACGGACCGCGTTCTCGTTTGTCGATGACCCAGAGTGAGATCGCCAACGAAAACAGAATTCCAGACATCGTCGACCCCGATTTCCACAGACCACTTCTCTCCGCGGACGGCCGAAATTCAGAAAGAAAATTGAGGACCCGCCTGTCAAAAAGTGACGAGGAGGATATGCCGGGAGGACCTCGGACCGACATGGACTGGGTCATAGAATTTAGAATTCCTCTCACTGAAATCTCTATCTCACACACACACACATACATATACAGTCGAACCCCGTTATAGCGAACCCGGTATATAACGAACTCACGGATATAACGAACGAAAATTTTGGTCCCGCCGTTTTCCCATTGTACGTAATTTAATCAATATTGTGTCAGTTTAATGGAATCAATTTTAGTCGATATAATTCCTTAATGGTCATTTATTAATAGATTTTATCATTTTTTTAATACATCATTATTGAATACACATTGCAAGTAATGAGTTATACATTTTGTGAACATTTTTTTTAACGGTTCGGATAGAGCGAATCCCCGGATAAAGCAAACAAAACCTTTGGTCGCTTGAAGTTCGTTATAACGGGGTTCGACTGTATATATATATATATATATATATATATATATATATATATATATATATATATATATATATATATATATATATATATATATATATATATATATATATATATATATCTGTGTGGGAGCGAGTTACTTGTAGCCGCTAGAGGGCCCTCCCACCACTTCCTGTTTGCAGGCGAAATACGCCAGTTGGAAGTACGCTCTCGCGGAGGAGAGATCGCTTTGCTCGAGTAGGAGCTAAGAAACCTCATTTCATTATATTATATGTTTAAGTGTCTTGTGTAGTGATAAAATAAACCCTGTGAGTGTGTATGAAGGCGTCATTCCTCAGTTCCAGCACCCTCCCCCCCCCCACACACACACATATATATATATATATATAACAGTTCCGTAACTCACTGACTCACTGACAAATAACGCACAGACCAAACCGCTGGACCTAAAGGGCTGACATTTTGCATGGCAATTCTTCTTATAGTGTAGGGGTGCGCTAAGAAAGATTTTTCAAAAAGTTTTCTTACATTTTTTTAAAATTAAATTTTTAAGCTGTTTTTGTAACTTTTTAAAGCTTGCATTTAAAAAAAAAATCCGAGGGTTATAAAATTTATATCACGAGAAAGATCCTAAAAATTCTTATAAAATGACATCGTTTTCGAATCTTCGCCTCCATTTTCTGATTTTTGGTGAAATTATAAAGATTCATTTTTAGAATTTAATTTATTAAAAGCTGATCATTTCTGTTCTTGTTGTGATACTTTGAATTAATTTTTCGTCACGTGCATTACAGCGAAATAAATTGAAGAAAAACTTATTGAAATACGGTAAAAGATAAAATTTAATCACTGGACTCATTGAGATGGAAGTTTTTTTAAGAACTGAATTCAAATGAGTATCTTTTATGGATATTAAACATACAAACTAATTGCAGACATTGACAGTTGTATTTATTATATATATATATATATATATGTAGAGTGAGCTACATTTCCCCTCCTCATTATTCATAATTTACTCGCCCGTGACGTCATGCTGATGGGAAGCTTTCGCTCCATTTAAGAAGAGGCAGCAGCGAGAAGAAGAAGCAGCATCGAGAAGAAGAAGCGGCAGCCAGAAGAAAAAGAAGCAGCATGAAGAAGAAGCAGGGGCGGCGGAACGAAGGCAGATAGTGAGCAGAGCAAGCCAAACAGCCAGAACCAGCGGACTGAGTGCAGAACGAGTGCTGATAAGATGGACTTAGGTGTAATGTCAGGTGCAGGTTTAAACGACGGCTTTTACTGTATTAAAAGAGGCAAGCTTCAATACATAATGCTATTTTGACCTATTTTATAAATGTAAATGTGTACATGTGTCATCCAAGAACTTTTAAATAAATGTTGTGGTTTTTGTATTATCCTGCTTAGCCAGATGATTCCTGACCTACATATATATATATATGGCATTAATTGTATACTTTGACCGTTGTATTCAATTTGAATGTACTCCGTAGCGAAGTACGGGTATTGTACCATAGTATAATGGCTAACGATCTGTGCGTGGGGTCGAATCCCGGATAAGGTTTGGTCGTTTCCGTGTCTTTTTTCTTTATTTATGTATGATATTTAAAGATTTGCATTTGAATAAATTAAAAAATATTTTTATACTATTTAACAAAATATTTTAGGAATTATTAAACTTTGAAAAATGGAAGTTTTTAATGACTGTGACATTTTGTGGGTAGCTTATGAGTAAGTATGATTTTTACCATGTTTGTATTAATCGCTCGCTTTCTTGTTTGTTTGTGTGTTTGTTTCTCAAGTACAAATCTTGCAATCGATTTTTAACTAACTTCCCGACTAGCTAGACATTTGAAACTTTTAGAATAGCTCATAACACGATGACAATACATTATTATAATACTTTTAGCCATCTTTAAGCAGATTTGAATTCATTTTCAGTTAATTTTGTTTTGTAGACTGGTACAGCCCTCTGTCGGCCGGGACGTGAACGAAAAGTTAAACGCTAGTTACATTCCAATTAACTTAATTTTCTTTGAAGTTGATGGGATAATTCATCAACAAAATTTTAAAAAAGTCCAATATCGCCCAATTTGTCGACCAAAATAAGTCACTAAATCCATCGCCAATTTGGCGATAACTCTCATATTTGGCTAGATTACCATAGACTCGTAAAATTCGTAACAATACATCTTGACACTATTATAATTATTATGGAAATTATGGAAATTATGGAAACCTAAGTTGTATACATACATATTTCGCTTACAATAGGGTACCGAAACAGAAAGTTTAGGATACGGAAGTGTTTTCTGTAAATCAAATGAGAATTCCTCGGTATTCTTGCTTCATCTTTTTGCTGGTCATCTGTTAGACGATGCCTGGATTGTTCAGCACTTTTCAAAAGTAAATCACGACTTCGTCCAAGATTCAACTTCTCATCCTCGTGACCGGATGCTTGAATTTTTAGCTTCAGTAAATCTCACTTTTGGCGTGTATCTTCGCGAAGAGGGTGAAAATTTAAGTTGAACTCAGTATTAAATACTTTCCTGTAAGTCCACTCGTTAACGTATGATTAGTTATTTTCGTCACATTTTTCCAGTATCTAAATCGGGACTTAAATATTTTCGACCTGGAGTATGACGAGCTCTGGTGTAGTGGCTTTTATATGCTGGAAAACTGGTTACGAGTTAACCGCCCAGCAGATATTTGAAAGGTATCCAAAAAAAAAACTTCTTGCAAACAGACACTTTTGAATGAGTCATAGATAGAATATATTCATATCTTTCCTAATCGGTCTTTCTAATGTTCTCGGTTTCCTTTGCTTTATTACCAAGTTTTTTATTAACTCCATTTCTTGTTTGTCTGTGTGTTTGGCCCGTACAAATCTTGCAATCGATTTTTAACTAACTTCCCGACTATCTAGACATTTGAAACTTTTAGAATAGTTCAGAACACGATGACGATGCATTATTTTAATACTTTTAGCCCCCTTTAAGCAGGATTGAATTCAATTTCAGTTTATTTTGTTTTGTTGACTGGTGCAGCCACCTGTCGGCCGGGACGTGAACGAAAAGTTAAACGCGAGTTAATTTCCATTTAACTTCATTTTCTTTCAAGTGGATGGGATAATTCATCAAAAATTTTTTTTTAAAGTATTTATTAATACATAGAATTGTCAAGTTTATATGATTCAAAAAAAAATTTAAAAACAGGGTATATAAAAGTTCTTTTTATCTTGTTATTATTTTTCGTTTATGAACTGCAACACATAGAAATATGTTCTGGTTTGTAAAATTTTTCAGTTTCCAAAAATTTTCGAAATTAAATTTTCTCTCTTCAAAGAGATTCAAACATTTTTTTGAGCATAGGCAATTCTTATTTTCAAAAATTTTAGCAGTAGCAACTTGCTCATTTTTTGCAGTGTATTCTTTGCCACTATTTCACTTAATTTTCCTGATTTTTGTGTATAATTAAGTTCATTTGTTGCCTTCTTTCTTTCTTTTTTTCATTTTCCCTTTCTCCATGTCTCGGGTTTCTGAATTTACACATAATAATATGTTTGCGTTAAAGTTCTAGTTGATTCATCTGAAAATAATTTTCTTATTAGTTTCCATTTCTTTGAACCATTACATTTATTTCCTGGTCGTATATATCTACAAACCACATTAAAAAAATCAACTTATTCACATAAACACGTTGCAATGATCATTGCTTTTTTTTATTATCTAAAATATAATTTCCTGAACCACTATCTTATGCCATAATAGTAAAATAATTAATAATCAATAAATAATCAATTAATCAGTTAAATAGTTAGTCCATTCATTATTTCAATTTCGAACTAGACAGAAAAGATAGTTTGGTGTTTCTTATCATTCACAAGTTCACGGCAAAATACTTTCACGCACAACTACTAGTGCAGCTAAAATTTACAAATAATACGAGTTCAACTGACTTAGTCCACTATTAAAATAACTCTTAACCGACTTCCGTTGAACGACGGAACTGTCAACTCAATCTAAGGGTTCAATTTTCACAACTTTTACATCGGATTATTTTAATTTTAAAATATGTGACGCAAAATAACTGATAAACTAATTTTTTTTTAAAATTCTTGACTTAGACCACTTTCATAATTACGGACACATATAGTATGACGTGCCAGAAAAATTGTGATACCTGTCAAATACCTGAGAGTTCTACTTTTGGATCGTAGGACCGCAGAAACGTGACGGTGCATGGACTCCACGAACTTTCTGAGGAAGTCTGTAGACAATGAACGCGATGCCTCCTGAAGAGAGGTCACCAACCTTGTAATATTATAAGATGGTGAATCTCTAATTTGGACGGAACATTGCATGGCATTGAAGGTATGTTCAATACCGTTGAGATCTGGTTGACAAGGGAGCAATTTCGAGTTCCAAAACTCGGATGAGTGTACCTCAAACCGTTATTGGGTGGCTGTAGTTGTTTGTGGTGGAGCATTCTCTTGTTGGAGGACGCCCAAGCCCATGAGAGTGAATGCATGACATGACGGGACATGTGGCGTTATAACGTCATAAAGTCTTAACGAGTTCTCTCTCTGGAGAAATGGCTTCCCCGAGAAGAAGATTCACAGCGTATGTTACGACTCAAAACTCCATCTGTAACTGTTTGTCCCTATAAACGGGGAATTTTGGTTTTACTCTCCTTACGGGATGGAAATACTGTATGTGTATGTCACGTCAAAACGAAAGTAATTTGTTGTCGCGTTGGAGAGCCGATTTGCGCGGCTCTTAGAATCATGTGATGGCTCGACGTAGTCGAGTGGGAAAATCTGGGCGGCATAAATGAAAAGCCGTGATTAATTATTGTAAGAATACTGTAATTGTGCTGTGATTGTGAATTGTTAATAAATGTACAGTGTTTCGTAAAGGATACATTTAATAAAGGTTTAATAGTGTTTCGTAAAGGATACGTAAATACGAGTCGGATACGTTTAATTTATGGTACAAACTTTTGATATGCAGGTTTAGCCCACCACTGCTGCGTGCGTCATCACTTCGGCGGGCATAAAATAAGCTCGCCGTTTCTTCCAATGTATGCTGCTACGAGTGCTTCTGCTCCAGCCATCGTCTGCTAAGGTGTGCTGTCCGACCTGGGAGTACTTCGGCTGAGGGCCAGCTCTTCTTCATGTTATCTGATCGTTATGCAAGGATAGGTTCCTATGTTCTTAAGTTTTGTAACTGTACATAATTTATGATGAGTTAAATAAAGGCTAAAGTCAACCTTTTCAGTCATCATCCAACCTTCACCTCTAAAGATATAACACGTCTGAATGTATGTTAACTTAGCGTTCGCCGGTCAGAGGATGAGTTGATGACGTATGAAGGGTCCTCATTCGTTCCAGCTCAACACACCCCAAACCATTACTGAGGGTCATCCACCCTGTACAGTCCCTTGCTAGTTTGCTGGAATCATTGATACGTGGACACATCCACCTGCCCGAATCAATTAAAAACGAGACTTGTCGGACCAGGGTACTCGTTTTCAGTTTTTAAATGTCCAGGGGCGGTGTTTCCGGCCACGAACTCTGTGTCACGATGAAATCAGTGCCACTCTGGTTCAGATTCCGCCTTTAAAGCCCATATCATGCAATGAACGTTGCACAGTTTTCACGCTGATGTTAGTTGAGGTTCGAGATATGAACTGCGATGTAGCAGCAATGTTGTACTCTCTTCGCTAGAAATGATTCTCGAGAAACGACGATGATCCCTGTGAGACTCTCACATAGTCTGAAAACAGACTTAATCCTAACTTTGGAAAATCCAGTCCAGATGTGACTTTTTGTTAAAGGAATCTTGCAGAACGTTAAATAGATAATGATGCGGGGGCCACTTCCCTAAGTGGAAAAAGGGTCCTTCGTTAGAAAAAGACCACAAAGAGACAATGAAAAGGCCCGGGGTGTCGGGCTGACCAAAAGGAACGCAGTCTGGGGGTGACCAGCCGATGAACCCCTGTAGAGAGGATTGCATCAAAGACATGAAAGAATGGAACCTTCGAGAAACGGGGAAAACTGTATAAATGATGGAAAGACGATTAGACAGGGTTCTTTTTAGACTAGACTTGGACTTTGCCGAAACGACGCGTGCGAGCGGACAGAATAGAGAGAGAGAGAGAGAGAGAGAGTCGCTTTTGAACTTTGATTATGAACCCCTCTCTCATGACTGTTATCAGCGTTCTTCGGAAAATACGTGTATATATTAATATTAGTCTAGATGTTGATTTTATAATAAACAAGATGTAAATAGACATGTATTAGTGTCCACATTAATATTACGAGTGGCTTATACTTCGGATCAGGACGATCGAGGTTAACAATCCCTGTGTCTTTTTGACGGCCACGCTTTTGCCGTAGGTCCGGTGATTTAGAGGAATTCTTGTGTCCGAGGAACATCCTGAAAGTAGCCACACCTGAAAATCGAAACTTTGGCAGTGACTTCGAAATGCCATGACCCACCGAGACCCATCTGCCATACCTCGTTGAAATTCGCTTAAGTCACGAACGCCTACCATACTTAAGTTTCCTCAGATACCCGTCCCTTTGTATGCGGTGCATGTGGACGATATTATTTACGGGAAAGTGTGTGTTGCTAGATATTCCGAATGGGATCAGCTATCCAGCTGCTCTAGCACTTCATTGTATATATATATATATATTATATATATATATATATATATATATATATATATATATATATGTGAGGCTTAAATATGGGGGGCGATCACGCGACCTTAAAATGGGATTTTAGTTATTAAAATATAGGATGTAACAATTAAAAAGTCTGGGAGTTCAAATAAGCGGCGCATGTATTGCAGTGAAAATGGAATTAATGGGTCGGCTTGATTCAATCTCCGAAGAACCACAGATTCTAGAGGGAAATTCCCCTTTTCATTATATAATCTTGGCGCATCTGTGGTTTGAGTGTCGAAGAGAAAGGAAATGCTGAGTTTAGCAATAAGATCCGATATGACATCACGCATAACTAATGAGCGTCACTAAGCGTTCGTTAAAAGCTATGAACAAAGGATTTATCGCCAGAGTCATGGATGGATAGGAAATGATAGGACGTGCCGCTCGACGGTACGTATTTTTGGGAAGGGTTGGGAAGTAATTTTATTAATTATGGAGCTGAGAGGTTTAAAGAAATTTAATAAAGATGTTTAGGAAGATCATTTGAAGTGTTTTATGCCTGTTGTGTTAACATCTTGCTGTTTGATGGATTTAATTAATGAATGTCTACGCCACCGGTTCACCGACTGCATCATGGTTCTCAAGTTTCGGATTAAGATGTATTTCGATCGGGCGTGAAGCTCCAATGTCCGACAAAAGCCGGTAGGATTCGAACCTGCGCGGGGAAACCCCAATGGATTTCAACATCTTCGTGAAGCTCCAATGTCCGACAAAAGCCGGTAGGATTCGAACCTGCGCGGGGAAACCCCAATGGATTTCAACATCTATCTATTTTTGTTAACATCTTGCTGTTTGATGGATTTAATTAATGAATGTCTACGCCACCGGTTCACCGACTGCATCATGGTTCTCAAGTTTCGGATTAAGATGTATTTCGATCGGGCGTGAAGCTCCAATGTCCGACATATATATATATATATATATATATATATATATATATCATTCAAAGGTGTCTTTTTGCAAGAATTTTTTTAGATACCTTTCAAATATCTGCTGGGCTGTTAACTCGTAACAAGTTTTCCAGCATGTAAAAGCCACTACACCAGAGTTTCTCATACTCCAGGTCGAAAATATTTAAGTCTCGATTTAGATATTGGAAAAATGTGGAGAAATGTGACGAATATATTTATATATATATATATATATATATATATATATATATATATATATATATATATATATATATATATATATATATATATATATATATATATATATATATATATATATATATATATATATATATATATAGTGAAACTTCTCTAGAGCGCCCAGTCATAGTTCCGAAAAAAAGTAGTCGTTTGGAAGGTTGGCCTTAGAAAAGAGGTTTCATCCATAGCATTCGGTTTTTGAAGTCCTTAACCCTCATACGGTACAGTGTAGGTAGGATCCGAACCAAGGGTGTGTCTTCCCCCTCCCGTACTCTCCCCTCTCATTGCAAGACATTGAGTATATGTATATGTAAATATATATATATATATATATATATATATATGTATATGTATATGTATATATATATATATATATATATATATATATATATATATATATATATATATATATATATATATATATAAGTATATACACTGCTGGCCATCCAAATTGCAACACCAAGAAAGACAAGAGATATCACAACAAAATTTATTTTGTAGATAACATGTTGACCAAGTATCAAATGATTAAATTTATAGACTTCTGTGAAGTGTGGTTCCTGCCAAAATCAGTAGCCAGAGTAGCCGCCATTGTTGGAGATCACCGCTGCCACACGCCTCGGCATTGATTCAAAGAGACTTTGGATGAGTTCTTGCGGTACAGCAGACCAAGCAGCTTCCACACGTTGCCAAAGTTGATCTGCTGTGGCAGCTGGGGATGGAATCTGGGTCAATAGTAGAGCAACCATGGACCACATGTTTTTTATCGGCGAAAGATCCGGAGAGCGAGGCGGCCAGGGAAGCAATTCAATCTGGCGATTGACGAAGAACCGTTGGACAATGCGTGCCACGTGTGGTCGCGCATTATCCTGTTGAAATATGGCTGTGGGCAAGCCCTGAAGTTAAGGAAGGACAACTGGCTGCAGCACCTCGGAGATGTAGAGCTGGCTGTTTAAAGTAGCTGCAATGCGTACTATAGGTGTGCGAGAGTGATATCCAATACCGCCCTATACCATAATACCCGGTGCAGGACCAGTGTGGCGGTGCATAACGCAGCTGTTCAGCATCCTCTCTTCATGGTGTCTCCAGACTCGAATGCGACCATCGTGGTGTTGCAGACAGAAGCGTGACTCGTCAGTAAAGACAATTTCATTCCATTCTGCCGTCCACATCCTTGTGTCATCGCACCATTGGCGGCGGAGACGTCTGTGGTTCTGCGTCAAGGGTAGACAAAGCAATGGACGTCTTTCGGACAGACCACTCTGCTGTAAACGGCGTCGAATGGTACGCGCAGACACTGGATCATGCGTTACAGACTTCATGTGCTGTGCTATGGTTCGTGATGTGACTGAGTTATCCGTCACTGCCATGCGCACAATTTGCCTGTCATCACGTGAAGTGGTGCGCTGAGGTGGATGCGATCAAACACGCCGGTCCATCGTACCCTCCTGCATCCAACGATCACATATCCGCATTCCAGTTGTTTGGTTTCGTCCAACACGACTACCGATTTCCCTGAAAGATAATCCACAATCTCGGTAGGCCACTATCCTTCCTCTGTCGAACTCGGATACTTGATCAAAAGATGATCGCAGTTTTCGACGAGGCATAATTGATCGTTTTTTTGAAAAAACCACAAGAAAAACACAATTGCCGAACTTGAAATCGTCGAAATCTCCAAGTCTTAAATAGCGCTTTGAAGTGGCGCTACAGGCGCGCGTGATGTGCCTCTGCGCTGAAATTCTTATCATTTGCATATCTCACCTCCGCTAATGCATGTTGTAAATTTCATGTTATTTGCATGTTTCCTTCAGGGTGTTGCATTTACAGTGGCCAGCAGTGTATATATATATATATATATATATATATATATATATATATATATATATATATATATATATATATATATATATATATATATATATATATATATATACTAGCGGCCCGTCCCGACTTTGTCCGGGTTGAACAAAATATTATATCAGAACATAGGCTAGTTTCGAACCACTATCGTCAGAACAGAAGCCCACTCTTCAGAAGCCCACTTTATTCTCAGCAGAATAAAGTAAGCCCCTAACTTCAGAAATAAAGTAACCACCTAACATTATTTCTACTGATCAGATATACATAATATATAGTCTATGTCCATCTGGAATAATGTACCTTTCAAACAGTGAAAGAATTTTTCAAATAGGTGCCATGGTTCAGGAGATTACCCTCCACGTACAAAGTCGCTCTCTCTTTATATATAAGTATAGATGATCAGATATACATAATATATAGCCTATGTCCATCTGGAATAATGTACCTTTCAAACAGTGAAAGAATTTTTCAAATAGGTGCCGTGGTTCTGGAGATTACCCTCCACGTACAAAATCGCTCTCTCTTTATATATAAGTATATATATATATATATATATATATATATATTATATATATATATATATATATATATATATATATATATATATATATATAAGTATATATGTATATATATATATAAGTATATATGTATATATATATATATATATATATATATATATATATATATATATATATATATATATAAGTATATATATATATGTATATATATATATATATATATATATATATATATATATATATATATATATATATATAAGTATATATGTATATATATATATATATATATATATAAGTATATATGTATATATATATATGTATGTATATATATATATATATATATATATATATATATATATATATATATATATATATATATATATATATATATATATATATATATAATTTTTTTTATTTATTTATATATCCAGAGCGGCACGCACTTTTCTATACGACATTGGCCCATCAACATCGCGGAGTGTTGCTGACTGCTTTATTATGGGAGCACTCTTTGGTTGAGCCAGCATTGCTCCCTAAGAAGAAAAGCACGGGAACGTCGAAGCCCAAACCGGGATTAAAACCCAAGCCCACTGCGTGGTAGCTCAAGATGCAAGAGTCTTTCCATCTTGTATATATTGTTACCTCTTGTATTTTGTATTTATATTTACTTCCTAATCATTCTTTCAGATGTTACCAATGCAACATTTCTTTGATAAGTTTGCATAACTCTTGTCATTTACCATCTATGCCACAATGAGCTGGTATATTGTTGAGTACCCAATTTTCTATTGAATTTAAGAATTCCAAAATTAGATCTACAACAATTGAACCGCTCTCTTGCCAAATTGGTTCAGTCCATTAATTAAAAAAAAAGTGTAAGAATTTTACATGACAATATTTTTTTAATACCTCTGAAAGTATCCATTCAAATAAATAGTGCAGAATGAATTATTGCAGAGGGCAGTGGCGTAGCGAGCATAACTGGCGCCCGGGGCACGATACCTTTTTGGCGCCCCCCATGGTCTTGGGGACCACATGGTCCAATGGTCTTGGGGACAATTTGGCACCCCTCTGCGAGTGGCGCCCGGGGCATAATAGACCCTCTTGCCCCCCCTCTTGCTACGCCACTTGCAGAGGGAGTTTTTATCTTCTGTCTTAAAAGCTGCAGTTTCTTGTATGGTTGAATTAGATTCCGAGAGAAGCGCTGCATTTTTTAATTGAATATGTGTTATTGCTTTTATATTTATTGTTTGAAAGCTAACTTAAAATATTTCGCTATTATTAGTTAAACACGCAAGTAAACTCCCAAAATATAACAGAAAATATATTTTTGAAATGTTGAATTAAAGTATCTAACGATTGATATATTACCTTAAATATTAAATTAATTATTATTTTAAATTATTAATTTAAAAAAACAAAACAAAAAACTTAGGAAATACGGAGTATTTTATTCCGAAAAAGTGAAAAATTTGAACACTAACGTTGATGCTCTTAGTTTGTGCTTGTAAGTTTGCGAAGTATGAAAATCATTTTCCAAGTTTTTAATATTTAAGTAGCAACTAGAATAGAATGTAATGTTTTATTTAGTAGTGGCGCCATCTGCTTTTGAAAGGGGAAAAGAGAATTAGAAGACAGGAATATTAATCGAGGAGAAAAAAAGAAGAAAAAAAAGAGATAGAGAAAAGCATGTATTTCTATCTATTTATATACTCAGTATACCAGTCAAGCCTTTTAGCTCCATTCTGGAAATTTTCTCGCTCTGCAGGTGTTGTTTCCATTAAACTAAGCAAATATGTTCTTAATTCATTATAGATACAGACAGTTATATTAAGAGATAAGTGAGATCCATAGTTAAAAAAAAATCGATTCTTGCAATTACCACAACGTATCAGAGACAAGTAAATCCCGATGCTTTAATCAAAAGATTATTAAGAATATACAAGACGAAAAAAAAATCTACAATGAAAGCAATTTTGATGATAGTTTTAAATATCCACTATTAAATCACTACGTACAGAATTTTTCTAAAAAATATAAATCTATTAATGATAAATCAGTTGTAACTTATTCTGACTTAAATAATGAGTAACACATAGTTAAAGCCTTAAACGAGAATCTTTTGATTTTAAAAGGTTAAAACAAAATAAATTGGATTTATATGGTAAGTTGTTACATAATTCTTTGCATATTCTCTGTTCAAAGATTATATTTATCTTGCTCTTTGGTAATCAACTGTATATTTCTTGGGTGGTAAACATTTTAAACCATGACATTGACTTTTTTCATTGTATTTAAAATCACGGAATCAAAGTACATAATTTATGAATTTCGCAAATTTTGCTCTTCTAATTAGAGAGAGGAAAAATTTCAGAATTTTCCTTCCGAAAATCCCGCTTTACACAAAACAGTTAAATTACTTGACATCTTTCTTTTCAGTTTCTGAAAAGTAGTATAATGTTTACTTGATATATTTAATTTCTCTTTTATTTATATACTAGCTAAAACCCGTGCTTTGCTATGGAGTATATTCAAAATAAATACAACGGTCAATGTATGCAATTAATGCCAAAAAAAAAATATTTATTAAAAAAATCGTAACGGATATTTTTATAGACAAAATAATGTAGAAGAAAATATTCAAATTAAATACACCGGTCAATGTATGCAATTAATTTGTATGTTTAATATCCATAAAACATACTCATTTAAATTAAATTCTTAAAAATCTTCCATCTTAATGAGTCTAGTGGTTAAATTTTATCTTTTCCGTATTTTAATATTTTTGTTTTGTCAACTTATTTTGTTGTTATCCACGTGACGCAAAATTAATTTGAAATATCGCAAAAAGGAAAGAAACCACGATCAGTATTCAATATATATATAAAACACATCCGTAACTGACTGACTGACTGACTGACAAACAATGCACAGACCAAACCGTTGGATCCAAAGGGCTGAAATGTTGCATGGCGATTCTTCTTATTGTGTAGGGGTGCACTAAGGAAAATTTTTGAAAAATTCTTCTTAGATTTTTTAAAATAAAATTTTTAAGCTGTTTTTGTAACTTTTTTCAAGTTTGCATTTAAAATAATAATCCGAGGGTTATAAAATTTATATCACGAGAAAGATCATAAAAATTCCTTTAAAATGAAATCTTTTTCGGATCTTTATCTTCCTTTTCTGATTTTTGGTGAATTTTTAAAGATGAATTTTTACAATTCATCTATAAAAATTCATCTTTAAAAATTCTCCAAAAACCAGAAATTGGAGGTAAAGATTCGAAAAAGATTTCATTTTAAAGGAATTTTTATGATCTTTCACGTAATATAAATATTATAACGCTCAGATTATTATTTTAAATACAAACTTTTAAAAAAGTTACAAAAAAGCTTAAAAATTTAATTTTAAAAAATCTAAGAAGAATTTTTCAAAAATCTTTTTAAGTGCACCCTTACAGTATAAGAAGAATCACCATGCAAAAAAATTTCAGCACTTTAAGTCCAGCGGTTTGGTCTGCGCGTTATCTGTCAGTCAAACAGTCAGTCACGGAACTGTTTTATATAATATACACTGGTGTAAGAAATTAAGAGAATTTGCAGACTTGGTCGGTTATCTCTAGAACTACTGTACCGATTTTAATGAAATTTGATATGTACATACATTGATACAATACAAAAACAAATAACCATTCAATAATTGTAATACACACGCATGATCGTGCGTAACACTCGTTGGAGTCGGAAGGTATGAAACAGCGGTTGCAGAATATACAAAAAAATGGGTTAATAGATGGTGTTATTTTGCAGCAATCGGTTAATTTCAAATTGTTATAGCAAAAATGAGTAACCACCAACATTTAGATGATGGAATGAGGTGGCGAATTGTGGGGAGGCTAGAAGCAGGCCAATCTCAAGTCCAAATTTGTAGAGAGTTCAATTTAACTCCAAGCGTCGTGTGTAACTTGTGGAAATAGTTCCAGGATATCGGATCCATCGAGAGAAAGCCTGGGCAAGGTCGACCAAGAGCCACGACGGCCAGAGAAGATCGCCATTTGTCGATTATAGCGAGGCGTAACAGGAGTGCTACAGCTTCTCATCTCTCTCGTGACTTGTATGCAGCCACAGGAACCCGTGTATCAAGGGTGACTGTTTCCAAAAGACTTCATGACAGAGGGTTGTTTGCAAGAAGACCTGCTGTTTGCGTCCCGCTCACTTCTACGAACAGGAGAATCCGTTTATCATGGTGCAGAGAGCATAGAGATTGGAGTATGGATCAGTGGGCGACCGTTCTCTTCACTGATGAGTCCCGGTTGAGCCTAAACACCGATTCTCGCCGTACGTTCATATGGAGAGAACCAGGGACCCGCTACCTATCCTCCAATGTCCGCGAAATCGACCATTATGGTGGAGGAGGTTTAGTGGTCTGGGCAGGCATCATGTTGGTTGGCCGCACACCTCTCCATGTCTTTGAAAGAGGCACTGAGACTGGTGTGAGGCATACGAGGAATTTTTACGATGAGGTCTTGGAGCCCTATGTTCGCCTTTTCAGGGGTGCAGTTGGCCCTGTGTTCATTTTAATGGACGATAACGCGAGGCCACATAGAGCTCTTCTGGTCGATGAATTTCTAGAGAGTGAGGATATTTGCCGGATGGATTGGCCAGGCAGATCTCCAGACCTTAACCCTATAGAGCATGTCTGGGACGATCTGGGGAGAGCAATTGCAACTCGCAACGCCCCTCCGAGAATAATCCAGGGAATGAAAACATCGTTGCTGAACGAGTGGGACCAATTGCCACAGGAAATGATAAACTGCCTTATTTCAAGTATGAAATCACGCTGCGAGACCTGCATATCTGTAAGAGGGGACCATACCTCCTATTGACCCATCTATTAACCCATTTTTTTTTGTTTATTCTGCAACCGCTGTTTCATACCTTCCGACTCCAACGAGTGTTACGCACGATCCTGCGTGTGTATTACAATTATTGAATGGTTATTTGTTTTGTATTGTATCAATGTATGTACATATCAAATTTCGTTAAAATCGGTACAGTAGTTCTAGAGATAATCAACCAAGTCTGCAAATTCTCTTAATTTCTTACACCAGTGTAGATTCCTACAAAATTATCAAAAATTTTGTTTGATAAGGATATACAAAATAGTTGGAAAAAGAACTTTCAATTTAAAACACCATAATTTTTCAAAAAAAAAAAGAAAAAGAAAAAAGGAGCAGCCATTAATTTAACATACTGAGATTAAAATTATTTTTAAGCACTCTTTATAGTTATTTTATCTATAAAACTTATAACATGTAACTTTTATATTAAAAAAGCAAATGAATTTACAAAAAAGGATATCAGTAAGTATTAAATCAAAAACTGAAATCTATCGTGCATTTTCCCCCTGTCAACTGGAACTATTTTTAAGTTTTAAATTTTTTTCAAACATTAACATATTCAGGTATATTAATTTCAAACAATGGGGAATCATTAAAACTACCTGTGACACAATGAAATATAACAGCCTTTAGAGAAATACCGTATTTTTCGGCCCTTAAGACACACCTTTTTACATAAAAAAATCGACTTAAAAAAAATGGAGGTGCATCTTATGACCTGAAGGTAACATTAAAATAAAATGAATATTTTATAATATACATATTTATCATATATATTTTTCCCTTCCTATTTGCGGTGCTTATTATTGTCCGAAAGATACTGTACTCTTCATCCATAACTTTGTTTTAGTAAAATCCTTATTTAATAGAGGGCGCCACTACATTAAAAATTTTAATACTAAAGCCAGTGTGAAAATCTTTCTCCGATTCAGATTCACCCACTACGGAATACTCGGGAGCACCGCTGTCAAGGTTAGTTTTGCTGCTTTAGAAATGTCTCGCTTACTAACGCAAGAGGTTCAGTCCATCCAACAAAAAGGGGAGAAAAGGGATACAATAATAGACTTTTAAAAATACCTCTGAAAATATCCTTTAAAATAAACATAGTAGGATGGATTATTGCAGAGGGAGGTTTCACCGGACGACATAAAACATAGAACATCGTTGAAGTCGTCGTTATTAATATGATGACAATTTTGGCTTGACAGATTTCTCGAGTTAAAAAATATCCTCAGATTTTATTTAATATTATTTTTTTTTTCACTACGGAAAAAAAAAGTTGAAATAATTGTTTCATAATTCCCAAGCATTTACTGCTGGGGTAGTGAGACTGTCAAAGATTCATGTATGTGTGTGTAAGTAATAATAACGCTCCACCATTATTAACTGTTTCGCCTTCTATTTTTTTTTACTTAACGAGCATTCTTGATTATTCTCTTTTCACTAAAGTACAGCCCCTCTTTCAAAATGAATCTAGAAATAAGCGAATTTACTAACTAGTTTGTCCTTTAAGGCAAGCGCTGAAAGTCAGGCCTATGATTCAGGATGATTTAGAAACCACGCGCCTTGCATAGCATGTTCGGAATCTTGAGTTATGGCTCACGTGGTCAAGTCGGATGATCGGCAATTAAAGAAATGTTAGCACCTATCGTCACGTTAGCGCCCCCGTGGATTAAAAGATGAGATTGAGGATTTTTGCTCTCTCTGCTCTGCCTCCTCGCTTCTCTTATTAACCCTTCAGCGGGCGCGCCAATTTTTGTAACACCACCAGGCGCGCGTTGCATAAAGTGCAACGTCTCTTTAAACCTTAATTATTCCTTTTGTAATTAACTTTTTTTTTTCAAATTGAAAATAATAATTCTGCGTTTTATGACAAGATATAAAAATGTTGATAATATTGAGATTATTTATAATTAATGGCCAAAAGTGAATAAGAAGAAATTTTCATAAAAATTTAAAATTTATTTTTAAAACACAAATAATTTGTTAATTCTCTTCAGTTTTCTTCGATTTCTTCACATCGCAAACATATAGTACGGATTTTGCAATGCGCCTTGCATGAGAAACTATTACATTTATCACACTTTATCGTGGTAGTTACATTATTTAGCCGTCCGCATATACATATATTAAACTTTCCACTTTATATTTTAGTAAGAATCCAGTTATGTCTGGAGGAAGAGATAGAATATTTGCCCGGGTCTTCAAGTGACTTTCGAGAAGTTCTAAAGCCAAAGAATGCAGATACAATCGCCTTCTTTCAAAACTGTCCGGTTTATTGGATCTATGGACAACTCGCGAATGGATTCCTATTATGTCCAAATACCTAAAAAATACAACGAGATAGTCCAGCTTCCGGATATGCGGGATACCGTGTAATAGCTGCACATTTGATCCACTACATCGATTCCTTCTTTTGTCGTATTGTAATCCAGCATAATCGCTGGTTTACCAGAATCGTCATCCACTGTTGCATCATCATACATTGTCGACAAAAGTATGACTCCCTTATTTTTTTTCCGTAGCATACGAACACAGTGTTCCTATGCTACGAAAAGTAAAATTACTTTTAACAACGGGAACAAAATTATTAATAATTATTTAGCATTTAAAACTCCACCGGGACATTTATTTGATTAGACTCTTTAAATTTATAATCGTAGAAAAGCAACTTTGTAAATGCTTAGAATTATTTTAGCGAAATAACCAAAACTAAAATAAGGAATATTTTCTTACATGACCAGGCGCGCTGTGCACAGAGTGCAACAAATAGAAGTATCCTCTGTTGGAATCGCGATTAAAAATGGATGGAAAGGAATACAAAGGTCAGAAAATCAGACCTGCATCAGAAAGGGTGTAGCTATAAGTAGAAACTGCTTAGGACATCCAAACTTTACATGTAAAAACAAACCTTTCAAAAGTATGAAAATGTTGCACTTTATACACGGGCGCGACCGCTGAAGGGTTTACCTTGTCTTGTCATCGCGCTGCTCCGCTACTGTCTGCTATTACGATGTAAAGTCTGCCTTCTGAATGCGACCGGTGGCGCTACTATTGTGTGTGCGTTGGGCCGTAAATGTGCCTGTGCTTTACCGAACGTCTGCTGAATCATATCGAGATTTTTGAATAAATAAATCCCATGGATACCGTTCGTGCGTCGCGTCTCCCTTCTATGCGTTCATCACTACCTCTCCTGACTGTGGTTTTACCTCCCCGATGTGCCAATGGCTCTCCTGCAATAGTATTCTTCTCGTCAATTTGGCTACATCTACACAGTCGTGTTTCATCTACTCTACACTGTTAAAAGTTAAAAGTTTATCGTGCGTGTAAAGACGATTTCATTATATGAGTCAGTAGGATCACACACACACACACATATATATATATGCATATATATATATATATTCATATATATACGTATATGTATATATATATGCATATATATATATATATATATATATATATATATATATATATATATATATATGTAATATAGGCGACGTGGAGGAACAAATAACAGGCCAGAGTGGATGACGTCGCCGATACACATGATCACAAACCGAGCATTTTCCCGCAAAGACTTTCAACGCAGACACAGGAACCACAGATACGTAATTGAATCTAAAGCATTTTATTAAGTTTTTTCCAAGTCGTCCGCCCGGGATTATATGACAAACCGATTCTTACAGAGTGTGTCTAATTTTAGACACCAGATAGTTTTAAAGGTTCATCTCATCACGTGACAGACGGGTGTGTCTTAAAAGCTGATTGGTTAAAAGTTATTGTTGATGCGCAGAACTGATTTACTCTCGTAGTGACGCCACGCAACTTTAGTTTTCGAGTCAACAGGCAGCCATTTAATATTTTCTGTCGAGGTTATTAGAACTTAGAATAAAAAGTGAAATTAGTTTCAAACGCCGCAGGGAATTTAGAATAATGTTAGATTTTAAAATGGAATTTAACGCGAATGCTCAAAGGGAATTACCTGTTTCAAGGAATTAAAAAAGGGTTTGTAATTTGGAATAGTAAAGTGAGGAATTAATAGTTTTTAAATGTTAAGAGTGTTGAATTAAGAAATTACTAGTTTTTAAATGTTAAGAGTGTTGAATTAAGAAATTACTAGTTTTTAATATTATAGAATATCCCCCTCGTCCGAGAAGAGGCTGACCTACAATGCCTGCATTGGAGGGCAGACTCACTCAGATGAGTGAGAAGAATGGGCATTAAAAAATTTGGAATAAGTTAACGAATAAATTTCAATTAAAGTTAAATTGCAAAAAAAAAAAAAATTAAAGATCACGTGATGAGCTGACATAACAACATTATCAAATTTGCTGAAAAATATATATAAAAATCACTAAAAAAAAATACACATAATATTAAATTGAAGATTCTACCTAATCATTAACTGAAAATTGCTGTGCAGGGCGGCGCCTCCCCACACAACACAATCTCAGAAAAACAAATCAATTAACATAACCAAAAATTTGTAAACTACCAAAAATTTTCACTGGAAACATACATTTAATACAATATCTACCATCATCTCGATTTGAATAATACAAAATAACAAAACATAGTAATAAAAATATTAAAACAAACAAAAATTAAGTAACTGAAGTTGACTTTGATAACAAGTTGAAAAATTCAAAAATTCTTCCTCAACGTTCACTACTATGGAATGAGTCCAAAAAAAAATTTTATTTACTTATCTTGTAATGAATTATGTGAAAATGAATGTGTGCAACATTTTTAGTCCTTTCACAGTCATTAGTATGTTAAGGAAAATACACCAATTAAAAAAATCACAGTCTTTTTAGTGCTGTGTCATTTCTGCTTCACAAACGTAGAATGCATAAACATCACATTATCTCGACTTGTTTACATATAAAGAAAATTAGTTCTTTAGTTACATAATAAAAATCACAGTTTATAATAAAAATCACACTTTCAATAAAAATCACATTTCAAATATATAAACTGTATATAAAATTACAGAACATATTTTATTTTTCAAATAACTCAATCTTGTACGAGTTCTCAGTATATCAATTCTGATTCATTTTATCTAGTTTTCATATCTTTATATTTCTCATTATTTTTTTCTTAATATCCCTTATCTCCTTTATTTCAATATTACTTATTATCAAAAAAAATCTCTTTTTAATATCCTTTATATTTCTTATTATTCTCATTTCATCATTTCTTATATTCATTTTTTTTCGACAATATTTATTCATTCCAAAATTCTATTCAATGTTCTTTAATTATACTTATTCATATTTATTCTAACTTTATTTATTCTCAATACTTTTCACTTTATTTTCAAATTATTTATTTACTATTCATTTGTGTACACTTATTTTAATTCTACGTGGATATCCAATTTTTTGTGTTGAAGGTACCTTGTTGTATGTGTGTTACCCAAACTCTTAGTTTCAAATTCTTTAATTCTATCTCTAAGTAGTGAGGGGTTGTGTTTATGTTTGTGTAACAAGTGGGTTTTCTTTCTCCCTATTGTTCTCTGACTAATAAGGAGGAAGAGTCTTTTTAGCCGTACAGTGGACTAACCATGAATCTCCGACAGAATATGACTGCATTAAAAAACAGCATCTTGCATAGTACAAAGATGGAGAAAAAGGAAAATGTGCAGTTGTCATACCTGTGGGAGTATAATATATAGAAATGGGAGGACAAAAGGAGTGGCCATCCCAGCCCTGTTTTAGTCATTACTCAAGCATATGATCTTCAGCACTTTAAGTGACTGAGTTGATGAATTAAAAACAAATAGTAAAAAAAATTAAAAAAGATCTTAAACAGTTGGGACGACAGCCAACGCGCTTGTAGAGGTGATAGGAAAGTGTATTCAAGAAATAGAAAATTTACTGAAAGGTTAAAGAAGTAGAGTTGTCATAGTCGGTGCTTAAATTGAGATCCAAAAAAAAAATTCACATATAATAGTATTCTTAAGAAGAAAGTTTAAGCTAGACAGTTTTTTTTTTTTTTTAGTAGGACAACACATAATTAATTATATCAATTTAAAAAAGAATATAATGATGTTAAGCATCACATAGAAAATAAGAAAAAATGGATCCAATGTTTGTCATTATTCGTGGTGTAGTTTTAAGTTCTCTGGTGCATTATAATATCTTAATCTGCAAGCATGGACAATTTCAGAATCTCGTTTAGTGTGAAAGTTTGGTCTATCAATTTTATATTCAATAGGATCAAAAACATACAACATATGAAAGTATTAAACACACAATAATAAAATATTCCTAATACCAATAATAATAATAATAATACCTTAATATTCTCTATCAATTGTCATAATTTAATGTTAATGTTCAAATTTCAAACTATTATTCTATCAATTGACACAAATAATCAAAATTCTTTTACCAATACCCATCTCAGTTTTATTAAGTTAATCATGAAATCGATAAACCAAAATTAAATTTTTTTTTCTTATATCACATTTCGGTATGAATCCTCGTTGTAAAGTTCCCAAATATTCATCGTTTGTATTTAATATCTTAAAACATATTTCTCATTATAATATTCTCTTTTCTATTTATTTATTATTCTTCATTATTTCTATTTCGAGAATTTTCTGGGGCGGATGAACCAAATATAACATACAATGGTTTTTTAATTCTCCTATTGTGGTTTTTTGGCACCCTAAGTCATGTTATAAAGACGTTCCGTTTATATGAAAACCATAAAACGCCTTTTAACTGTCGACTAAAACCTCCGGAAATCTCCTTTACTTAAATTCGTAGAACAATTTACGAGGTTTCAACATCAGATGTAATATTTCAATGTACCAAATAAAATACTTAAATTCTTAAAACACTTATAATCTCTATTTATAGTAAATATTCATGTGGCTAGCAATGAAATTTAAATACACAAAACTTAAATTATAATCCTTCACTTGAAATAATATGTCGAATAATATGTAGAATAATATGGTCGAATAATATGTAGAAAAACGGCATTTGGTCCGAGGAATCATTGTTCACATTTTTCCTCGCAACAGGACGTGCGTATGTCTGGAGAACACCTACACAAGCGTGAGTTTCTGCCTGTCTCATCTCAATTGTCAATCATGGAGGTAGATCTATCAGGGTTTGGGATGGCATCTCGTGGTTTTCTTCAGGCCTTATTGTAACGCTAAATGGGCGTTCTCCAGGGAGATAATACCCTATACATACAGCTAAATCCATCAAGTACTGGTGAGCATGAAAAAGTTGTCAAATATCTTAACTTGCCCTGTACAATCCCTCCGCTTATATATAATCCAACTACCGTGTTCTGTATAAGCGGATAGAGCCAGGTATCGATATCCATCACAGCATCTCTGCATTAACTTTCATGATTTTTCCCTGAAGAATGGTATAATATATTATTAACCACTATTCATCACTTGTATAATCCAATTCCAAGGTGAATCAGGTGGGATTATATTGCAAAGGTGATCCTGCGCCGTATTAATAAAGGTTTTCACGATGTTTCTTAGTGTTTCCATTATTTTGATAACCACCTGTATGTATATATATATATATATATATATATGTATTATAATATATATAATATTAATATATATGTATAATAACGCAATAGGAACGCATGGAGCCGTCCGAAAAAACTCCTATATTTTTCGTTTTTCCATCATTTCGAATCAAAACAAAAGCTGTTTGAACACGATTCTTTTCGAATTATTTTCCTTGTCAGTTAATGCTATTGCAGACACCACTCGGGGATGGTCGATGGCACCAGTGATTGACTGTTCCGTTTCCTGTTTGTGAAATGGATAACAGATTGCCTGGGAATGTTTACCTTTACAGAGAGACCGAGCGTCCCTTTTCTATACTGATTAATTCGATGTTTTTGCACTAGGCATATGCACGAAGCAACGTTCATCCTGCTTTAAAATTCCATTCTTTTGCTCTCCGTCAAATAAAGTACCATGATTCCGAGTCGTGATTATCGCACTTACAAAAAAATACATGTTCGGTTGATAGTTAAGAATTCGTGTGCTGAGGGAAAATTATTGTTAAATCGAGAATTTTGTTTCGATTTATTAACATTTAATTTTTGAACACGGTTAATTTTATTTTCTATCGAAATAGGTTGGATGGATAAAACACTTTCCCTACTCGATATTTCAGATCTCATAAAGTTTAGAGGTTCTTCTACGTCCCAGTTTTCCTCAGAGTTTTTCCTACTAAATTCATTATATTATAAATATTTTATACTATTATATGTGTTTATATATAAGAGGCAGCTTTCACCGGACGACATAAAACATAAAACATCGTTGAAGTCGTCGTTATTAATATGATGACAATTTTGGCTTGACCGATTTGGCGAGTTAAAAAGCATCCCATTCTGCCCTCAGATTTTATTTTTTATTATTTTATTTAGTTATTTTTTCACTACGAAAAAAAATTGAAATAATTGTTTCATAATTCCGAAGCATTTATTGCTGCGGTAGTGAGACTGTCAAAGACTCATGTATTTTACATTTTTTGGCACGAAACAACACTGAACGATTGACCGACAACGACATCGATTACCTCGATATATATATATATATATATATATTTATATTGTAGGCGGGTCGAGATCACCTTAATCCACAAAGTTTTCGAGTAAATCAAGTAAATTTCAAGTAAAACAGCTCAAACTTAAATCAAGAATCCAAGGTGGGAGAGCTAACAAATGTACTTATTTATTTACAATATGTACAAATAAAACTAAATCCAAGAGCAGCGAGTTGCTCATTATCAGGTGAGAGTCGAAAGTCCGAGTGACAAACTCTAGGACGTTACAAAGTTTCTTCTCTCGCGCGCAAAGCGCCATCTATACGGGTGGGTCCAAACATTCCACCCCCGCGATGAACAGTGGTTCATCAATCTAGTACTACACTGGAATCACTACAATGAAACATGACATTAATATACATGAAAAATTAAAATATATAAAATAAGAACTGGAACAATATACTAAATATGAAACAACGTATTATCACTAATTACTAAGTAAATAAAGAATAAACTGATTTATATGCATATTAAACAAACTTAAATTTCAAATAAAGGTTAAATATGAAAAATGAATAATCATGTTATTGACAAGAAAAAGGTAATATGGAAAGTTTATGAATAGGTCTCTTTAGTTCTCCATTAGCAGTTTTCAATCGTACTACTCGTACATTACCGTCTTTACCATGATACAGTTCAAGAGTCCTTGCAAGAGACCATTTCAATGGTGGTAGATTATCATCTTTGATCAGCACAAGATCTCCAACAGCTAAATTTGATTTCTTAGTGCACCATTTTGTGCGCTGCTGTAACTGAGTGAGATAGTCTGATGACTACCTTTTCCAAAAACTTTGGAAAATTTGTTGAGTGAGCTTCCATCGTTCGGGTGGAGTTAATTTTGTGGAAGTCAAGTCTGGTTCAGGAATTGAGTTCATCGAAGTACCGATGATGAAATGTCCAGGAGTTAATGCCGTTAAATCACGAGGGTCATTTGATACAGGAACTAGAGGTCTTGAGTTTAAGCATGCTTCAATTTGCGTTATCAAGGTGAAGAATTCTTCAAAGCTAAGAATTTGTGATCCAACAGTTCTTTTCAGATGGTTTTTCATTTGTTTAATCGCGGCCTCCCACAGACCTCCGAAGTGAGGTGCAGAAGGTGGATTAAAGTTCCATTTAATATTCTCTTCTGCAATGTAGGCATGAAACCTTTCATCAGCCAAAACTTGTGATAGCATTCTTTTTAATTCCTTGTCAGCTCCTACAAAATTTGTTCCTCTGTCAGAAAATAGTTCCAGAGGTTTGCCACGACGAGCTATAAATCTTTTCAGCGAGGCTAAGAAGGCTTCTGAAGATAAGTCGCTAACCACTTCCAAGTGAACAGCCTTTGTGGACATACATATGTAAAGGCAAACATAAATTTTATAATGTTTAATACCTCGTCCCTTACGAGTCTTGATCATGAATGGACCTGCGAAGTCCAGTCCGACGTGTGAAAAAATCTTGTTGGGCTTCACTCGAGCTGGAGGTAAATCTCCCATAATTTGCGTCGCTAAATTTGCCCTGTTTCTGAAACACTGCATGCATTTCCAAACAATTCTTCTAACAACTTCGCGGATGTTAACAATCCAAAATTTTTGTCTTATCGAAGAAATAGTCAGTTGGATTCCACTGTGCAGATATTTTTCGTGGTAATGTTTAATGATTAATTCTGTCACGTAATGTTTTTTGGGAAGTATAATTTGATGTTTTTTATCGTCTGAAATATTAGCATTCCTGAGTCTTCCCCCAACCCGCAATAAATCTTTATCATCAAGAAATGGATTAAAGTTAGCTATTTTGCTGTTGGGGCTTAATATCTTGTCTTTCTTCAAATTCCGAATTTCATCTTTAAACTCTAACTTTTGCACAATTTTCACTATGACATCGGCTGCATCATTTAACTCCTTACTTGTCAAGAAACCTGTTGTTTTTACTGATGGGAATTTACAGTTTTGCACAAATCGAAGAATCCAAACTACAACACGATTTAGCTTAATCCATGATGAAAATTTAGATAATATTTCTGGTTCATGCTGGTCATCTGTGACAGTGCATATCACAGTCTTTCTTCTTTCTGGAATAATTTCCTCCTCCAAAAGAGGAGTTTCTTGTTCGGATGGCATTTCTTCGGTTGCCAAGTTAGGGCCATTCCACCATAACATATTCCCTTTTAGTTCACGAGCAGAACATCCTCGAGACAGAACATCTGCAGGATTCTCGGATCCTTTACAATGTTTCCAAACAAAGGGTTCGATAATGTCTTGAATTTCCTGCACTCGATTCGCAACGAATGGCTTCCAAACATCGGCAGATCCCTTTATCCAATGTAGGACTATTTGCGAATCGCTAAAACACGGGATTTGAAATAAAGCTTTAAGGTAACGGGCTATTCTCGCAGCAATAACTGCACCTAAAAGTTCCAAGCGTGGCAACGTGATTTTCTTGAGGGGTGCCACTCTTGGCCATGACGAATGAAGTGGAGCGGCTCGCAGGGTCTCGAAAATAGGCTACAGCTCCATATCCCTTTAGGCTAGCGTCGGAAAATACTAAGAGCTCAATTTTGTCAAAATTTACTTTATGTTCAAAATACCTTCTAGAAATATTCAAATTTTCTAATTCATTAATCTCTTCGAACCATTTTAGAAATCTTTCCGATAAATTTTGTGGTAATTGTTCGTCCCAGTCAATGGCTTGTTGCCACATTTCTTGCAATAAGCATTTAACTCGCATTACGAAGGGCGTGATGTAACCAACAGGATCGTAAATCTTTGCAACAGTTTGCAAAACGTGACGTTTTGTGATGCAGGAATTTGACATTTCTGAAGCTGGTTTCAAGTCTAAGGATATTGTATCGTGATTATTGTTCCAAATGATTCCTAAGATTTTAGATGGGTTTTCCGAATTTTCTTCAATAATTATCCCTTTTTCCTTCCATAACGTTCTTAAGCCAGGGGAATTAGTTTTGAATTTTCTTAAATTCATACCTGCATCTTTCAAGATTTCTGAAGCTTCCGAGGACAAATTAAACGCTTCAGTATTCGAACTCGCTCCATGATGCAAGTCGTCAACGTATAAAGATGAGTTTAACATCTCGTAGCATGCAGGGTTACTTTCTGAATATTTTTTAATGTGAAATTTTATCGTAGCAGCTAATATGAAGGGAGAAGAATTGACCCCGAATGGTAAACGGTTCATGTGCATAATTTTGAATGAATCGGGATCGTTATTTCGGAACCAAAGAAATTTTAAGAATTTACGATCTTCCTCTGCAATGCTGATCATTAAGAAAGCCTTTTCAATATCGGCTGAAAATGCGATTTCATATTTCCGAAATTTTAAGATTACGTCTAATAAGTTAGGATTTAAATTGGGGCCAGGCAATAATAATTCATTAAGTGATTTTGAATTTTTTCCTTTGGACGAAGCATCAAAGACTATTCTTACGCGCGTAGTAATTTTATGTGGTCTGATAATAGCTGTATGAGGCATGAAGTAACCAGAATCGAAATTTTCGTTTTTATCTTCCTCCACTATCCTATTTTCTTCTTCATGTTTAATAATACTTTGGTATTCCTGACAAATCTCCTTATCCTTACTTAATTTATCCTTTAAAATGCCAAAACGTCTTTTAGCTGTTGCAAAATTACTGTCTAGTTGTGGTTTAGTGTCTTCAAACAAAAGTTTAGTTTCATATCTACAATCAACAAATTTTAAATTATCATTAAAATATTGTAAGGCGTTTAAGTCTCTTTGAGAAAAACATTCATTTTGATCTTCAACAATCCCGAGCGATTCTAGCTTCCAAAAGGAACTTATGTCAAAATTTTCTTTTTGTACGGACGTGAAAAAGGAATGCAGTTCGGTGTTTTTCCCAGCTGAGTACTTTAATTTACCCATAAACGCATAACCGAATATTGTTGACACTGCGTATAGATCTTTATTTATTTTTTGAATGTTTATCGGCTTAGTATGGACTTTGTAGTAAATGTCCGCTCCTAATAAAATACAAATAGGCGCCATAGGCGATTTGTTTTCGTCAACGAAATCTGAAATCAGCAACTGGTTGTTTATTCCCAGTTCAAGTAATTGCTGAGTAGAGATAGATTTAACACTCGCTTGAGTTATGAGATCTGTGGCGATTACTTCCGCTTTCACGGAGAGTTCAGGGTCAAAGCGGCTTGTGAGTTTCACACTATATACTTCAAATATTTGCTGCGCTGGCTTTTTCGCCCCAAAAGAATATAAACTCAATTTTTCTTTACGAATAAGGGGAAGTTTCAATTCCCGAGCTAGTGATTTAGAAATGAAACTTCGCTCACTACCTGAGTCAAGAAGAATTCTAACCCTTTTAGATTTTATATCTGATTCTGCAATAGCACAAAAAGTTTTTAAAATAATACTTTGATTAGTTTCTACCGAA
Organism: Dolomedes plantarius; assembly: GCA_907164885.2. Lineage (NCBI taxonomy): Eukaryota > Metazoa > Arthropoda > Arachnida > Araneae > Dolomedidae > Dolomedes > Dolomedes plantarius. The sequence goes on from OU015490.1 coordinate 14,514,243, forward strand.
TTGCACTGTGATATCGAACTTAGAGTTTGAGTGTCGGGATTCGCGCATTTGGGTACTTCAGGGGGCTTGGCATCTGAAATTTCAGGAGTTTCGGTTCTAGTTCTGGCGTTACAAAATAGTTTACTGTGCTGAAAACTATTACAAATAGCACATGGAGGTATTTTTGCTTTACAATCGGAAATAAGATGTGATTTCAAGTAACATCTATAGCATCGTTTCTTTAAAATTTGTCGTTTTTGTATATCAGGAACGACTTCACAAAAATGGGATTTGTGTTCGTTTGACCAACAAAAAATGCAGCAAGGTTTGGTCATGGTGTTTAATGCGTGTGCAGATTTAAATATCTTTTTAGTACGGAAGTTTTTGTTTGGATTTGCGCTATTGTTTTTATACACAGGTTCATCAGGATTCATATTACAGTTCGAGTTCATTTGCATCACAGTTTCCCTGAATTGCACTTCTGTTTTCAAAAACTGGATAAGCTCAGATATATCAATTTCTTCCCGATTTTTGCGTTGTCTGCTAAACTCTAGCGCTATATCATTAGGTAGTAGTTTTAATAAAATCGGATACAATAAATGCCCGTAAGAGCCAGAAGCAACTCCTAACGACTCCAAACTTCTTATTTGGATTTCAAGCTCATCGTAAAATTTTCGGAATTCTTTTATGTTAGAGGAGTTTCGCAAGGGTTCTAAATTTAACATTTTAATCATTAATGAATTGATGACGACTTCTCTTCTTCCAAATCTGGATTCTAATAATTTTACTGCAGAATCATAATTTTCATTTGTTAAAGAAAATCCGCTAACGATTTTTAAGGCAGTTCCACCGAGAAACGTTTTTAAATAATTAAACTTGTCTATTTTCGATAATTTCGTGTTGTAGTGGATTGCACTTTCGAATTGTTGCTAAAATTCTAGCCAATGGCTTGAGTCACCGAAAAATTTATCTATGGTAAGCTTAGGCAACTTAACGACATTTGAATCAAAACTCTGAGAATTAAGCGATACATCGCTATTGGTCGGCTCGCTATTATTGTTTATACCCGATGTATTAACTTCATTCGAAGCAATTTCTTTATTTGATAATTCACTTAATTTGTTTTTTAGCTTTCTTTTAAAAGCAATAATTTTAATGTTATATTCATCACAAGAAAGTATTTCTGTTTCGATTTCTTTAACTGTCAAATATTGTTCAATTTCTCTATCAATACCTTTCAATTCTTTTGATTTTTCGTCTAATTCATCATACAAGGTTTCGATATCAGTTTTATCAATATCTTGTGCTAATTTAGCAGGAATAGCATTTAACAGTCTAGTTGTTAAGTTCCTCAAAACGGAACGCTTCTTCTTAATTATTTCTAACTTTTCAGCCATTTCGAGTAAATTAGAAACTTCAATAAATCATCAAAGAATATTCAAATATCTCTCACCTGAATCATTTAAAGGTCTGCTGATCCCGGGGTTCGTGCAACAATGAAGGCGGGTCGAGATCACCTTAATCCACAAAGTTTTCGAGTAAATCAAGTAAATTTCAAGTAAAACAGCTCAAACTTAAATCAAGAATCCAAGGTGGGAGAGCTAACAAATGTACTTATTTATTTGCAATATGTACAAATAAAACTAAATCCAAGAGCAGCGAGTTGCTCATTATCAGGTGAGAGTCGAAAGTCCGAGTGACAAACTCTAGGACGTTACAAAGTTTCTTCTCTCGCGTGCAAAGCGCAATCTATACGGGTGGGTCCAAACATATATATATATATATATATATATATATATATATATATATATATATATATATATATATATATATATATATATATATAAACAGGTGGTTATCAAAATAATGGAAGCACTAAGAATCATCATGAAAACCTTTATTGATACGGGGTAGGATTACCTTTGGTATGTAATACCTGATTCACCTTGGAATCGGATTTTACAAGTCATAAATAGTGGTTAAAAATATATATATTACCATTCCTCAGGGGAAAATCATGAAAGTACCTGTAGAGTTGCTGTGGTAGATATCGATACCTTTATCTCTCCGCCTATACAGATCACAGTGGTTGGATGATTTATAGTCGGGGGGATTGTACAGGGCACGATAAGATAATTGAGTTCTTCTCATGCTCTCCATCCAATATTTGATCGATTTAGCTATATGTAAAGGGGGATTATCATACCGGAGGACGCCATCTCCTGCAAGAAACGATGTTTGTACCATAGGAGGGACTAGTGGGCAAAAATTTCGACATAGTCCTTCCCATTCAATCTCCCTTTTAGGGTTACAGTAGGGCCTGAAGAAAACCATGAGATGTCATCCCAAACCCTGATAGATTTACCTCCATGATTGATAGTTGAGATGAGACAGACAGAATCTTACGCTTGTGTAGGTGTTCTCCAGACATACGCACGTCCTGTTGCGAGGAAAAATGAGAACAATGATTCGTCGGACCAAATGCCATTTTTCGAGATATTACTCGACCAGGATTTGGGCACGTGGCACCATTGTGGACGATATTTTGTATCGGCATCTACTACAAGTGGCTTGGGAATAACTACTCTTCGGTAAATGCTTTGTTTGTGAAGTTCCCTTCTACCTCTGATGGTTGATACCGGAATATGCAGATTGAGCTCTTCGGTAATTTTGTTTGCAGTTGTTTTCTCTCTCCGAGTCACAATCCGCTTCAATACCTCGTCCGTCTCTTTCACTCGGCTCTGTTTGGCAAAGGATGTTTTTCCGTGCACTCTGTATGCTTTCATGACTTTCGATACCATAGCTCGAAAAACACCCATTAGCCTGGGGGTTGCAGTAACAGGAACTCCAATTTATACGCGCTCCAACAATTTGCCCTTTACACACGCTCTGGAAGGTTTGACATTTTACGCTGTTCCCCCCCCCCAAAAAAAAATCCCGATGCCCTTAGCTTCATGACTGCTGCCTGACAGTAGAATAATACATACACTATATTATATAAAAAAAATACCAGTGGCCAGACTCGTTTTTTAAGGAATACGAAGCACATTCATAAACACCACTAATATTTATAGGTGTTTCCATTATTTTGATAACCGCCTGTATGCATATATATATATATATATACACTCTGTCACGAAAAAATACATGCACCCAGAAGAAATCGAGCTACTATCACGAAACTTGGCAGGAATGTAGTCTGGTAGGAGATATGCAAATGATTAAAATTTCGACGCCAATGAGACAAGGGTACGAGCGTTATACGCAAATGAGATGAGCAGACGGGAGAGTTTAAAAGCATGATTGCTCGTGCTATAGGGTTATTCAAACAAATCTGTCGACTTGGATGAACGGTAGACTAGAGATGGTAACGGTTGTGACTAGAGATGCCTCTGAGACGTAACCGCCGACAGTACGAACAATTGACGGACTTTGAAAGGGATCGTATAGACGGCCTCAGAGATACAGGTTGGTCGAACAGGCGTGTCGGCCGCCACCTCGGTCGGAGCGATATGGTAGTTGCTCGGTGTTGGCAACAATGGATACCGGAAAGGATAGTCTAACGTCGCGGAGGGTCAGGGCGTCCCAGGAACACAAATGCGTGCGAGGATCGCGTAATCATAAGAGCGGCCACGTCCTCACCAACAACGTCGCTAGAATCGGTTCGACGCCATTTACCACCTTCCAGACATCTGGTGGTATCGAGGGGAAACCATTCGGAGACGACTGGCCGACGCAGGTATAAGGAGCCGACGTCCATTAAGACGCCTACCACTGACCCCACATCATAGGCAGCGTCGATTGGAATTTTGCCGACCTCGGGCAAGCCGGGGTGTGACCGACTGGAGGCATTTGATCTTCAGCGAAGAATCCGGATTCAGTCTCAATGCCGATGACGAAGCGCATACGGCGTGTGGAGGCGGCCAGGCCACCGGTCCGATCCGGCATTCGTTGTCGAGAGGCATACGGCGATTACACAAGGTGTGACGGTGTGGGGAGCGATTTGTTTGGACACACGATCACCTCTAGTCGTCCTTCAATGCACTTTGACGGCATGCAGTTACGTGGACGAGATTTTAACGCCAGTTGTACTGCCTATGCTATGAAGTCACCCAGGTGCCACTAATCGGCAAGACAACGCTCGTCCAAATAATGCGCGACTCTCCCAGCAATGTTTTCAAGTATATGACGTACTCCCATGGCCTGCCAGGTCATCAGACCTCTCGCCACGTCTGGGACGTGCTTGGAAGGAAACTGCAGCCGTCCAGGAATACTGGTGAATTAACTGCATAGTTGGAAAGATTATGACATGATCTTCCGCAGGAGGTCATAAGTGACCGCATTGATTCGATGCCACATGTTTCGGCTTGTATAGCTGCCAGAGGTGGATTTACTACTTACTGATTTGTAACCTTTTTCATGCCATGTCTTCTTAATAAAACGGTCTGATCTTCTGAATTTGTAATCATTTGCTTATCTCCTCATACACTACATACATGAGCTCGTTTCCTTCTGGGTGCATATATTTTTTTGTGACAGAGTGTATATATATATATATATATATATATATATATATATATATATATATATATATATATATATATATATATATATATATATATTTATATATATATATACGCATGCACACACATTTATGTGTGCGTGTATGTATGTGCGTGCGTGAGCAATCGGAGCAAATCAACAGAAAATAGTTAAATTCATTTCTGGGCGAGAATCGATCCGCTCGATCGCACCAGAGAAAGTACACTATAACTTTGTAGATCGAAGCGCAAACCCCAGAGGGGTGCGCTCTGCTTTGGGGGCCTGGAGGGTGCGAAGGAGGTGCAAATGAGGGCGGAACGTTTTAAACGCGTGTTTCCTCGGAGCGTAGTGATCCAAAAAAATAGTGCCCGAGTCCGTTTCGGGGCCCGTCGCTTTTAGAGGAAGAGTGAAAAAGCTCTCTTCCAGGGTAAACGTCCAGGCCACTCTCTCAATCTAACTCTTCCACGGCGTTTGGTTCTTGCAGAAGCAAAGCACACGTATCGGATCTGCTTGTATGTGTTATCTATATATATAAAACAGTTCCGTAACTGACTGACTGACTGACATACAACGCACAGACCAAACCGCTGGACCTAAAGGGCTGGAATTTTGTATGGCGATTCTTCTACTAGTGTAGGGGTGCACTAAGAAAGATTTTTCAAAAATTCTTCTTAGATTTTTTTATAGTAAATTTTTAAGCTGTTTTTTAACCTTTTTTTACGTTTGCATTTAAAATAATAATTTGAGGGTTATAAAATTTATATCACGAGAAAGATCATAAAAATTCCTTCAAAATGAAATCTTTTTCGAATTTTTACCTCCATTTCCTGATTTTTGGTGAATTTTTAAAGATTAATTTTTAGAATTTAATTTATTAAATGCCGATCACGTGATTTCTTTTTCTGGTACTTTCAATAAATTTATCGTCACGTGCGTAACAACTAAATAGACAAAAAAAAATATTTTTTATCTTTCTAATGCAGCAGACGATTGGATATTATCCAAAAAAAACGCATATTCCTTACGATTTTTTTATAAATATATATATATAGATAGATATATATTTTACATCAATTGTATACATTGATCGTCGCATTTATTATAAATATATATATTTATTTTTTGTCATAAATTGCATACGTTGACCGTTGTACTTAATTTGAATGTACTCCGTAGCGAAGCGCGGGTTTTCAGCTAGTATATATATATATATATATGTATGTATGTATATACAGTGCTAGATTTCTAGAAATAGAGGTGCCGGAACGGTAACCTTCCGGGGTGTGTGTGTGTGGGGGGGGGGGGATTCCAAATTATTGATAAACAGAGGAACCTGAAGAGAGGTATCGGAACGCCGTTCCGGCGCGTTCCGCCTCATATCTAGCCCTGTATATACAGTGATTTCCGCTTATAAGAATCACGTTTGTTATTACTGTTTTTGATTCTTATAAGCGGTTGATTCTTATAACCGAAACTTCCCTTTGGACAGGCACACATACACAAATATATACTTGTACATATATATAAACACACAGGCACATATATACATAATTTACCATTAAATATTCTTTAATTTACGTTATTTATCATTTATTAAAATTATTTTTTATAATTTTAAAAATACTCAATTTCTAAACAAATACTATAACTCAATTTCTAGACCTATAAGTAACAACACATGATTATAAAATCAACAAGAGGCAGCTTCTCTTTGTCTACACTTTGGAAGAGCATCATATCTAATTAACAAGTTCTGTTTTTCAGAAAAACTAAGAGTTTTCCTTGTTTTTATCATATTTGAATTCGACTATCAAAAAGTTCTAACACTAACTGGCAATTTTGTTAGAAAACTAAAGTGAATACAAGCGACGTATGCTTATTACAGTCTCAGACGAAGATTCACTTTATAGCTTACGTTTCACGGTTTGATTCAGATCAAACCGTGAAACGTTTGATTCAGCATCTGGTTCATCTGATTCAGCAAAATGGATCCGTTTACGTTTCACGGTTTGAAGTGCTGAATCCACTGTCCCGTTTGCGTAAGTGATGGTGGACACTTCGCGGAAGATTTATGTGTTTCAGGGTCCAGAAATCCGCAACCAGGAAGTAAGTGGTGGGAAAAAAGGAGTGCCTATCTGGAGAAAAGCGAAATCGGACCCGGGCGGGTTAGATGCCCCTGGGTAAAGCTAATAAGACAGTGTTTAGCAAAAACGTATAAGGAGAAACTTTTATGTTATGTCTAAAGGAATGTATTTTACGACTGTTTTCCACCCCAAAATTTTATCAATCTTTCTTTTAAAAAACTTCAGAAAGAATTTCGTACCTTTTGAGAGTTCAAGTGGCATTTTTTGGAAAAATGAAAGGAAGGCGAAGATTGCAAACTGATTCTTATAACCGGTGGATTGATTCTTTAAAGCGGAAATTTTAACATGGAAATATTACATTTGTTTTTGTTTTTGCGATATTGATTCCTATAAACGGTTGATTCTTATAACCACTGATCACTATAAGCGGTGGTTACTGTATATATATATATATATATATATATATATATATATATATATACAGTGTTAGAAATTGATTTATGAAATCATGGTTTTTAACAAAAACTTCTTTAATATTCATTAAAAATGAATGAATTTTCATACATTATACATGCTTTGCATAACAAATGATTTACAAAAATAAAATTTCATACATAATAATAAACAAAAACATATGGTCAAAATTTAGATTTTCGTAACATACAAACATGGAAATTGATTTATGAAATATTACATTTCATTGAAATTTATAGTTTGTAAAGCCACCTTTCCACGTCAAAGTTTCTTTTATTCCACATGGCATTGATAAAACAATATTTTGAATGTACATCTGATCAATTAATTTCTAGTTTTGACAGATTGAAGTTTTCAATTCTACCAGTTTATGTGTACTGCATCCCGTCTGCATAAACCATTCGAACAAGCTGTCCCCAAACGTTTTCGATGGGGTTCAGATCAGGAATATTAGGTGGATGATCTAAAAGAACAATATTCTGTTCGTCAAATCAATCTTTCATTTCTTTTGAAGTGTGAATACTTGCATTGTCTTGCATGAAGATGTAATCTAAACTATAATATTGCCATGCAAATGGAAGAAAGGAATTTTCTAAAACTAAACTGTAATCATATGAATCCTGACGACCATTTATAAATACTATTTCACTTCTGCCATCATAAGCAATCGCTGCCCAAACCATCAAACTTCCGCCATCATAATTTTTGTTGAATGCAGATTTTGGTTCTTTTCGGAGATCTCTCCAATAATACCTCAAACCATCAGGGGCCATGCAAATTAAATTTCTTTTCATTTGAGAAAATTACTTTCTTTCAATTGTCGCCCATTGTCATGTACTTCTCACAAAACTGAAAACGCATCTGCTTGTGACGCAGAAGTATCTTTCTAGATTTCATCTTCGACCATCTCAAGCTCCATGAAGAATGTAAAATTTGCCTAACTCTTCTAGAAATAACTGGAAGTGATAGATCTGCACAAATCTGCATTGAATTGTGGCCAGTTTTTGATAGAAGCTGAAGAATCCCCCTTTTCTCCATCTGAGTTAAACGTGTATTACATTTTTTGTTAAAATTTTTGCCAAAATTTGCTGAATCTTTTCTATAGTTATATATCACACCAACTGGTCTTTTAATTAATTTACTAATTTCCAGAACAGATTTTCCACATTCTAGATATGCATCGATTTTAGCTCTTTCGTCCACAGACAACACCTTTCGTTTACCCATCTTGAAAAGTATGGCTGAAACGTATTGCTTCCAATATATAACGCTTTTTATGTCTACTGCGCAGGTCACGTTACTTTGTTTTATGCAAATTTTTGCCACATTTCTTCAGAATAGCCAATGAAATGTTATATTTCATAAATCAATTTCCATGTTTATATGTTACGAAAATCTAATTTTATACCTTATGTTTTTGTTTATTATTATGTATGAAATTTTATTTTTGTAAATCATTTGTTATACATAGCATGTATAATGTACAAAATTTCATTCATTTTTAGTGAATAAAGAAGTTTTTGTTTAAAAACCATGTTTTCATAAATCAATTTCCAACACTGTATATATATATATATATATATATATATATATATATATATATATATATATATATATATACATATATACTAGCATTATTGCCCGGCGTTGCCCGGGTAGATATATAGATATAAAATTTTGCATGCATTCCATAAAAAAAATACTGGTCTTCACCCCCGCAAAATAAACACTTCTCCCTCCCCCCGTCATCCCCAGACCAACTCTCAAACCACCCGTCAGAACAAACCTCTTTTCCCCCGCGTATCGAATTAGACTGGTTGTGGTAAGGGACTGTATCCACATTTGAGAGGTGCACTTAGGGGCACAAAAATCATTAAAAAATTAATTAAAAAAAACTAATTGAGCCCCAAATTTTGTTTTTCCTCATTTAAGTTTCTCGGGTCCTAAACATTAACTGTGCCGAATTTGGTCCCGGTGGGTGAAACAGTCTATAAATCTATAACGGACAAACAAACAGACGAGCTCTTTTATATATATATATATATATATATATATATATATATATATATATATATATATATACATACATAGAATATATATATATATATATGTGTGTGTGTGTGTGTGTGCAGTGAAACTTGTCTATGGTGGTGATAAAAAGTTGCCGTTTTGT
>OU015490.1:14528494-14550994 GCA_907164885.2 Dolomedes plantarius
TCATCTTATTTAAATTTAGTGGTTAATAAATCGTGATAAACTTGAGATATTTCGACTTCTCTCTAAAAACTTAGAGGGTGGCGTTAGAGGGAAAATATTCAGACTTTTGACGATTAGAGGGTAACAGTTATTGTAAAACTAGACTTTGTTTGATTCGTCTCTTAATTTTGAGGGCAATAGGTCGGGAGGGATTTCACACACTTTGTTTTCTCACGGAACTGTGCGAGAATTACATAGCTAACAACCTCAGATTATGAGAGAATTACATAGCGAACAATTTCAGATTGCGTAAGAATTTTATCAGCCATTCATAAAACCAAATCAGTTAAGTACCCATTTTGAAATTTGTGTCAATTTTAGAGTGAAATTACTGGGTGGAAACCTAACTATTTCGTTCGCAATAAATTTCCCAAATAATAGGGATTAACATCACTCTATGGTAAAAGTTTTTTTTTGGCCATCGAATCATAAATCACTTTTTTCAGAAACCAATCCAGTTCAGTCCATACTCTCTTGTAAATCGTTGCCATTCGAACGCAGAATTCTCGATGATGACGATAAACCGTTTAGTTTTGTTTCATCCCCACAAAGTAAAATAATGACAAGATAAAAATAACTTTTTATATACCACGTTTTTAAATTTTCTGTTGAATCATATAAACGTGACAATTCTATGTATTAATAAATACTTTTTAAAAATGTTTTTGATGAATTATCCCATCAACTTGAAAGAAAAAGATCAAATGCGTAATAAAGAGGTATCAGACTCGTAATCAATCGTTTAGCTAGAGAATTGATAGTTAACTTGTGTTTAACTTTTTGTTCCCGTCCCGGCCGATAGATGGCTGCACCAGTCTACAAGACAAAAATAACTGAAGATAAATTCAATCCTGCTTAAAGATGGCTAAAAGTTTTAAAACAATGCATTGTCATCGTGTTCCGGGCTATTCTAAAAGTTTCAAATGTCTAGCTAGTCGGGAAGTTAGTTAAAAATCGATTGCAAGATTTCTACTGGACAAACACACACACAAACAAAAAACAAACAAGAAAGCGAGTTAATAAAAACATGGTAATAAATGAGTCAGCGATAGTCTAACAACTGCAGTAGTCACCACTCGATGGATTATTATTAAACAATTATTTCATTTTTCTGCGGTCAAAAAATAATTTGAAAACTGAATAGGATGTTACAGATATTCCCCGACTTACGATAGACTTAGATAGGGGGCCGAGACATTGGTTGTAAGTTCAGTTGAGTTGTAAGTCGAGTTTCAAACATTTTTCTTTGTATATGCACATACATATATCTTTTACTTTCATACGTAATTTAAAATACATTGTATTTAGAAGACATGAATTATTTTTCGTCATCACTACTTACTATGTTAGTACAATCCATTGGTCCGTAATTTGTGACACAAGATACGTTGCAAGAGTTTTAACTAAATTATCCAAGAAAGTTTGAACAGTTTGCGTCTTCTTTTCTTTGTATATTGTCTGGTAGCGAGCCAGATTTTCCTGAATACGACGATTGGCACTTGTGAATAGGGATGCGACATCGATGTCGATGTTTTCAAAACATCGATGTTTTGATAAAAACATCAATTTTTTAAACATCGATTTATTGAAGCCGATGTTTTTTTAACATCGATGTTTTGTGCTCGATGTTTTACGTTGTCTCGATGTTTTTTTCTAAATGAAAAAGTACCGTAATAAAAAAAAATTACCACGTAGCATAATTTTCACACTCAGTAAATGTAAGTCTGAATTCTGAAAAGGTCGAATACAAAAGGGGGAATGATTCCTTAGCAAACAGACAAATGGCAATTAACAACCAATGAACCAATCAGAGCGCTTGGAATGTTCCTAACACTCCAGAACCTTCCATGGGGTTTTATTTTACAAATAGTATATACACGAGTGCATCCATTTAAGTTTTTGTTTTGTTCTGGTTTTATATAAGTTGACGTTAATATTACTAGTAAGATGCCTCCCAAAAGTACCGTTTGGAAATATTTTTACAAAACCACTGACAAATTGGCGAAATGCAATATTTGCCTTAAGTCCCTCAAAACTTCTGGCAATACCACGAATTTATCTGGACATTTGAAGGCAAAACATGGCGGTATTTACAACGAGAATTTTGAGTCATCAATGTAGCCCAAAGCAACCAAGTTTTTGTCATTTGTGCCTGCCGAATCAGAGAGTAAAATTAAATCACCCCCTCTCCCCACGACTAACGGAAGTAACATTAACGTTAGAGATTACTAAACCAGTTTTAAAAAATGGATGTTCTAAAACATCGATGTTTAAAAACATCGATGGTTTTTGGGCGATGTTTTATTAGCATCGATGTTTTAATATTGAATATCGATGTTTCAAAACATCGATGTTTTGTTATCGATGTCGCATCACTACTTGTGAATCTTTCTTTCTTTGGATCCGTTGCTTCTAATTGTTGAAGTCCTTTATTACCAGTTTTTTATTAACTCGCTTTCTTGTGTGTGTGTGTGTTTGTCCAGTCCAAATCTTGCAATCGATTTTTAACTAACTTCCCGACTAGCTAGACATTTGAAACTTTCACAATAGCTCAGAACACGATGACAATGCATTTTTTTATACTTTTAGCCATCTTTAAGCAGAATAGAATTCATTTTCAGTTAATTTTGTTTTTCAGACTGGTGCAGCCATCTATCGGCCGGAACGGGAACGAAAAGTTAAACACAAGTTAACTTTCAATTAACTTCGTTTTCTTTCAAGTGGATGTGACAATTCATCAATAAAAACATTTAAAAAGTATTTATTAATGTATAGAATTGTCAAGTTCATATGATTAAACGGAAAATTTAAAAACATGGTGTTTAAAAAGTTTTTTTTATCTTGTAATTATTGTTTTATGGCAAGTGGGCGGCTAATATAACGAACAATATCAGATACTTCTATTCTTCTTTAAGTTTAGAAATAAATAGAGATATCTTAGCTATTCTTTGAACCTCAGGAGCGATAGCTAGGCATATATATATACACATACATACATATATATACATACATACATATATATATATATATATATATATATATATATACATATATATATATATATATATATATATACATATATATATATACATACATACATATATATATATATATATATATATATATATATATATATATATATATATATATATATATATATATATATATATATACTAGCTGAATATCTGTGCTTCGCTCAAATTAAATACAACGGTCAATGTATGCAATTAATTCGAAAAAAGAACAGAAAAACATATTTTTAAAGAAATCTTTACGGATATTTTTATAGACAAAATAATGTAGAAGAAAATAGTCAAATTAAATACAACAGTCAATGTATTCAATTAGTTTGTGTGTTTAATATCCATAAAACATACTCATTTGAATTAAATTCTTAAAAAACCTCCATCTCAATGAGTCTAGTGGTTAAATTTTATCTTTTACCATATTTTAATATTTTGGTTTGTCAATTTATTTCGTTGTTATGCACGTGGCGCAAAATTAAAGTGACACGAAATTAAATTAATCCACGTGATCAGAATTTAATAGATTAAATTCTAAAAATGAATCTTTAAAAATTCACCAAAAATCAGAAAAGGGAGGCTAAGATTCGAAAAAGATTCATCTTAAAAGAATTTTTAGGATCTTTCTCCTGATATAAATTTTATGACCCTCAGATTATTATTTTAAATGCAAACTGAAAAAAATTTACAAAAACAGCTTAAAAATTTAACTTAAAAAAATCTAAGAAGAATTTTTCGAAAACCTTTCTTAGTGGATCCCTACACTATATGAAGAACCGCCATGCAACATGTCAGCACTTTAGGTCCAGCGGTTTGGTTTGTGTGTTACCTGTCTGTCAGTCAGTCAGTCACGGAACTGTTTTATATATATAATTGACATCAAAAGCTTCTGCCATTCGAGGGCAACTGATAGCGGAAAATTTGAGACACTTTGGCTCTTCTCTAAACTTCTCTAAGGTCGGGAGGTATCTGTGATATTTTGGCTTTCCACTGAACTGTGAAAGTTATACATGGCGAAAAACGTGAGATGCATCGGCTCTCCTTCAAACACAGTGATCAACAGATCGTGAAAAATGAGAGACGGTGTAACTTCTCGACGGCGGCCCGTCATGTTTCTGACCTAAAGTGGTCGTTTTGAGGGGTGGCCGGCTAGAGAAGTTTAAAGGAATTATTCTTTGAACTGAGTGATAACAGATAGCGTTTTCATATATTACCTGAGTTGAGAGGCAGTAACGCAGCCAGAAGATGGGTGGTTGGTTGAGAGCGCAACGGTCAACTTATCCGTTGCAGAAAGAAAAATATTCTTTGACGGGGGGCACGATGACTCGTGATAAAACAGACATGTCACACACACACACATATTTATATACACTCAAGAGCCAAAACATTCTGACCACCTGTCAATAACGAGTTGGCCCACCTTTGGCGCGCAACACAGCTTCAACCCGCCTTGGCATGGATGCCACAAGTCCTTGGTAGATGGCCGGAGACAGATTGTACAGATGTTTAAGCAACGGTCACGCAAATCCGAGATATTGCGAATTGGTGGTCTTTGAACTCTGAGCTGCCGTCCCATGACATCCCAAATGTGTTCTATCGGATTGAGATCCGGTGACTTAGGCGGCCAGGACATTAACTGGAATTCGGCATCATGTTCCTGGAACCACACCAACACAATTTTAGCCTTGTGACACGGGGCGTTGTCCTGTTGGAACATTCCATTTCCAGCTGGAAAAACAGAGGCCATGTAAGGGTGCAACTGGTCCGCAATGATGTTCAGATACCCTGTAGCATTCATGGTCTGCTCTACCACAACCACGAGTCCCAGAGACGCCCAAGAGAACGTCGCCCAAAGCATAATACCGCCACCACCGGCCTGTGTATGACCTACTGTAAATTGAGGGAGCAACAGTTCGCCTGGAACACGGCGTATCCTGACACGGCCATCGGCGTGATGAATGACAAACCGTGATTCATCTGACCAGGCAACTCTCTCCCACTGATTCATGGACCAGTCGCGATGTTCCCGGGCCCAGCGCAGGCGCAGTTGTCGATGACGCTTGGTCATCAAAGGCACACGAGTTGGACGTTTGCTTCGTATCCCCATATCCAACAGTGTCCGCTGAACAGTGTGCTGCGATTCTACTTGGCGACTATTCTACTTGGCCCTGCATTGTATTGGGCTGTCAGCTGAGCCACTGTCTGGCTCCGGTTTTGCTTCACCATGCGAGACAGTCTCCGACGACCTTTTTCTTTGATAGCGTGTGGACGTCCAACACCATGTCGTCTACTGCTGGTTTCACCGTCATTCATCCACTTTGCATAAGTACTAACAACTGTAGGTCGCGAACAACCCACGAGTCGTGCAGTTTCGGAAATACTTGTTCCGGGCCTTCGAGCCATTACAATCTGCCCTCTATCAAAGTCGCTTAGATCCGCAGCCTTTCCCATCACACACAGAAGTAAGTGAAAGAATGATTCTTCAGACTCTCCAGCAGCAGTTAAATACCACTTCCACCTGATCACGTTTTTCCACGTCATCCAGGCGAATTCATTGCAAAATGTAGGGGTGGTCATAATGTTTTGGCTCTTGAGTGTATATACAGAGTGTATCAGCAAAGTGGTTACAAACTTTCAGGAGCGATAGTGTACACCTAGACGATGGGAAACCACATAGCAATGCATGGTCGGAAAATTTTAAAATTCTCCTTCAGTAGTGCTATGCGATTTCCCATCTTCTAGGTGTTCTCTATCTCCCCTGAAAGTTTGTAACCACTGTGCTAATACACCCTGTATACAGTACCGTAAATAGGCAGGTGCAACAGTTGCACCGGCTCAGGGCCCACTTAGAAGGGGAGGCCTCCAAAATACTTATGTTTATGTCTTTGTTTTATTATTTTTCAAAATCTAATTAATTAAGAGGCCTAAATGCAAATTCTTGCACTGGGCACAGGAATGGCTAGTTACGGCACTGTATATATATATATATATATATATATATATATATATATATATATATATATATATATATATAACATTTCCAGTATGAATACTGAGGATGCACTTAAGACAAAAGGATCTAGACGAAGATCTAGACAGGGATAAATTATGAAGCATGCAAAACTGTTTATCCACATTAAAATGTTATTTTGGAATCCCAAAATTAACTACTTTCGAATACCCGGTTCTACAACCACTAGCATGGTGTTTACGTAACCAATAATTTTCTCCGGGTACCAGGATACCACGTTCTACAACCATTAGAACCAGGTTATCGGTACCAATAATTTCCTCCAGGTACCCTGATACCAGGTTCTGCAACCATTGGAACCAGGTTTTCGGTACCAATAATTTCCTCCGGCAACCAGATACCCGATCCTACAACCATTAGAACCAGGTTTTCGGTACCAATAATTTCCTCCGGCACCCAGATACCCGATCCTACAACCATTAGAACCAGGTTTTGGTACCAATAATTTCCTCCAGGTACCCTGATACCAGGTTCTACAACCATTGGAACCAGGTTTTCGGTACGAATAAATTCCTCCAGGTACCCTGATACCAGGTCTACAACATTGGAACCAGGTTTTCGGTACCAATAATTTCCTCCGGCACCCAGATACCCGATCCTACAACCATTGGAACAAGGTTTTCGGTACCAATAATTTCCTCCGGCACCCAGATACCCGATTCTACAACCATTGGAACCAGGTTTTCGGTACCAATAATTTCCTTCGGCACCCAGATACCCGATTCTACAACCATTGGAACCAGGTTTTCGGTACCAATAATTTCCTCCGGCACCCAGATACCCGATTCTACAACCATTGGAACCAGGTTTTCGGTACCAATAATTTCCTCCGGCACCCAGATACCTGATTCTACAACCATTGGAACCAGGTTTTCGGTACCAATAATTTCCTCCGGCACCCAGATACCCGATTCTACAACCATTGGAACCAGGTTTTCGGTACCAATAATTTCCTCCGGCACCCAGATACCCGATTCTACAACCATTGGAACCAGGTTTTCGGTACCAATAATTTCCTCCGGCACCCAGATACCCGATCCTACAACCATTGGAACAAGGTTTTCGGTACCAATAATTTCCTCCGGCACCCAGATACCCGATTCTACAACCATTGGAACCAGGTTTTCGGTACCAATAATTTCCTTCGGGTACCCAGATACCCGGTTCTACAACCATTGGAACCGGGTTTTCGGTACCAATCATTTTCTCCGGGTACCCGGATACCCGGTTCTGCAAACACTAATAGGGGCAGCGTAAGCGAACCAGCATCGTTCCCTGGTAAAACCTAAGTTTAGGCCGAGCATCTCCAGGGACGACTTCAGAGGCTCTACCTTCCTCCCTCTCCTTCAAAGAACACGGAGGGATTTTCCGGCCTACAGATATAACGAGCCCATGCCCAGCGTAGACACAAGAGTGACGTTGGCGCTCGTCGGTAAATCTATCCGAGCACACTCAGTATTTTCACTTCTGTCATTGTTTCAGGCCATGACTAAACCGATAAAAACAATCACTTTTATCTTCGGTTCGGAATTACAGGTGTTGCGGCAGAGATTTGCATAAATCTGCCATTTTTTTCGTCATTATCTGCATGTCGCGTCTGGGCAGGAAAGTGAATACATGGCATACATATTCATACGATCCCGTCTAATCTTCTCCTAAAATTGCAGAGCAGAATTTATGTAGGTTACTTCGCAAAACAGAAAAAAAAAGACTTTTACCCTCGTTAGGATGCCTCCAAAACGAACGATTCCTTTTAACATAAAGCCTCCCCGCCGTGAGCAATCCTCACCCACTTTCGAGAAAAGGGCCTGATTCGGTCCCATAGCCATTCGGGTAACCAAAATAGCGCCATACCCATATCGTTCCGCACGGCAGACTTCGCAAAAATCGTCTGACTAGCTCATTACATCTCAAGTGTTATGCTCTGCAGGATGGCAACACTCTGAGCTCCTGTTTTTGATTAGAAGTTTCGAATGAGTTGCGTTTAGAATCGGTATTCTAAACAGAGAAGACGTTCTGTGGTTTTTTTTTTTTTTAAGGGCCGAATTCTCAGAAAAACTTTGTTTTCTTTCTGCTGTTATTTCCAGGTTGTGTCTGCGTGTGTGTTTTTTGTGGATATTTCAAAACAGATCGCTTGCAGACGATGGCATTTTGAATTCGGTGAGTACTTTTTTTTTGTCTTGTTAATATGAGCCATCCACAAGCCAAATTGGCTCAGTCCACTGTTTGAAATGTTTGAAAAGGGAGTGTCAAAGCACTGGATGGAATCCCCCCTCTTGACATTCATCATAAATTTCGCTAATAATAAGGATGAACACCATTTAATGACAAAAAAAAATTTTGGCCATTGAATAAGTTAGAAGCCAATCGAGTAAGTCCATACATGAAAATCGTTGCAAATGAAACGCAAATTATATATATATATATATATATATATATATATATATATATATATATATATATATATATATATATATATATATATATATATATATATATATATATATATATATATATATATATATATCGTCGATTGTCGTTTTATCCCTAAAAAAGTGATCCCTAAATGAGTCAGTGACAGTCAACAATTATTTGAATTTTTTTTTCTGTCATCAAAAAATAATTAGAACTAGCCGCTGCGTGACCAGCATGGTCGCTTTTAGTTTTAAATTTTCATTTGCAAAACAACTCAACTGAAAGAAACGTATGTAAGGAATGTTACTATTACCTGCCATCATAAATATACGTTGTTAAGTGGTATTGCGATCTCAGCCAAAAAATTTATAACCATTGCAAAATTCTCTATAAGGCTGATTCTAAAACATCGGGATAAAAGAAATATGAATTTCAGTTACTTCAGAACAGAGTTAAAGATTAGACTGAGAAACCCAACTACAAATATTTTTTTAATTACATTCCTCTCTGTATGTACTATTTTTGAAATTAAGATATCTACACTTTATCATTGCATCAAATAAGAAATTGTTAGAGACAAATTTTTTTCACTAAAAAAGGAGTAAAAAATTCTGCAAGTACTAAAATAGAGTGTGGATTACATCACTCTCTATATGTATTATTGTTCACAATTCAGATATCTACACTTAATCATACCAAATCAAAAATTGTTGGGAAAATTTCTCCACTTATAAAATGGAGTAAAAATTCAGCAAGTACTACTAAATAAAGTGTAGACAATTAAGTCATACTTACTATTAAGATATTATAATGCAATTATTAATATTTTACTATGATATTCCTCAAACTTCTTGAAATACACAGTTGAGTATTTCAGAAATAGGAGATACTACAGTGACAGAATCAAAAGAACGGACTCTAAATAAACCTACATACAACTGTCCATGACTAAACGCTGGATTTGATAGGTCTAAACATATTTTGTCAAAAGTTTGTCCTCTTACATACATTTAGAAAACCTATGGTACAAAAGAATAAATTATCTCGTGAATAAATTAAAATTATTCACGTGTAAAGTACAGCAATTAAATTGCAAATACGTGCTATCGTCGAACCGCTACACACACGCGGTTGGCCGCTAATGTTTACATCTGGTAGTTGCAGCCGTTGCCATTCGGAGTGTAGAAATATCGCCGAATTTTGTGCCGCATACCTACGCGTTATATATATATATATATATATCTATATTTTTTTATTTATATATATATATATATATATATATATATATATATATATACTAGCTGAAAATCCGCGCTTCGCTACGAAGTACATTCAAATTAAATACAACGGTCAATGTATGCAATTAATGCCCCAAAAAAATTATATATATTTATAATAAATGCGACGATCAATGTATACAATTGATATAAAAAATATATTTTATAAAAAAATCGTGAGGGATATTTATTTTTTTTATAATATCTAGTCGTCTGTTGCATTAGAGAGAAAAAAAATATTTTTTGTCTATTTAGTTGTTATGCACGTGACGATAAATTAATTTAAAGTACCAGAAAAAGAAATCACGCGATCGGCATTTAATAAATTAAATTCTAAAAATTAATCTTTTAAAATTC
Source organism: Dolomedes plantarius (assembly GCA_907164885.2). Lineage (NCBI taxonomy): Eukaryota > Metazoa > Arthropoda > Arachnida > Araneae > Dolomedidae > Dolomedes > Dolomedes plantarius. Next base: position 14,538,637 of record OU015490.1, read on the forward strand.
ACCAAATATCAGAAAATCAAGGTAAAGGTTCGAAAAAGATTCCATTTTAAAGGAATTTTTATGATCTTTCTCGTGATATAAATTTTATAACCCTCAAATCTTTATTTTAAATGCAAACTTAAAAAAAGTTACAAAAACAACTTAAAAATTTAATTTAAAAAAATCTAAGAAGAATTTTTCAAAAATCTCTCTTAGTGCACCCCTACACCATAAGAAGAATCGCCATGCAAAATTTCAGCCCTTTAGGTCCAGCGGTTTGGTCTGTGCGTTGTATGTCAGTCAGTGAGTCAGTTACGGAACTGTGTTATATATATAGACTGAATGGGATGGAATTACATTTTTTTTCACTTTCCAAATCGGTCAAGTCTTAGTCAGGTTAGAGTTGTCATTATCATAACGATGTCTCTGAGGATATTTTATCTTATATATCATCCGATCAAAGCTCCCTCCACAATAATCCATTCTACAAAGTTTATTTGAATGGATATTTTAGGAGGCATTTTAAAAAATAATGTCTATTATTGTATCACTTTTCTGCCCTTTATATTTTAAGGACTCAACCGATTAGGCAAGTGAGCGGCTCATATTGCGAACGCCTCATTCACCACACTTTGTAAAAATATGTGCCTTTTGGTATTGCCCTCCTGCGAAGAGAAGATCCCAGAGAAAATGGTCACTCGGGGAGAGTTCTTTTTTGATGAGAGGTGGAACGTTACAGAAGCGAAGGTCAACGGGAGAGGAGGAGATTGTCATCAAACCTCCCCCACTTTTCGCCAGTTACCCGCATTTGCTCCGAGGTTGAGTCGAACTTTCTGCTCATGGGCAATGGTTTACCCTAAGAAAAGACAGTGTTTACAAGAAACAGATGGGGAGAAATACACATCTGCAGTTAACAATCGAAAGGAAATTTTAAACACTGTATTACCTATTGGAACAATTATACCTTTTGGAATGTTAACTGCCTTGATGTGCTGTATAATCTGAAATGTTTAAATGCTGATTCCTTGTGTCTATTTTCCAAGTTATAAATTTGCAACCAAGCAAAACATCTTTACCGTTTTTATTAACCTCTAAACTGGCCAAAAATATGGCTAACAAAAGCCAAGTTATAAAAAGATATTTCGAAGAGAAGGAAATTAAAGTTTGACGAAAATGTTCCCTTTTCAAACTGCGGAAAATGGGAAACTTTTAGAATGTTGAAAAAGTTAATTGTGAATTTTTATTTGAAGAGTTCTTTAGTGTAGCACACTTTAAAGGACAGGGCCGGCCTTGAGCCGTCTGGACCTATTAGATAAGGAAAATTAAAAATACTTCTAAAATGGAATTGCTTTAACTTATGTAAAAATAAAGACACACGAAGAGCATAAAACATGCAGATATAGATATCTATATGTTGGTTGAAGAAATGGAAGCATTAAAACATATTCTTCCATCTTCATCTTCCTAAAGCCCATAAAAATTCTACAATTCTTCGTTAAGAAGAACAGTGCTGCTTGCTGGCTTTCCAAATGATACCGACGGGGGGGGGGGGAGCTTTTCTACATAAAAATTAAAAACATACCTGAGATCAATTGTGTCACAGTAGAGACTTAACACTCTTGCAATACTTTTGTAGAGGACGAGGATATTAAAATTTGATCAAATCATTTAAAAAAAGGCTTGAATATTTTTTTAGATAACTTTAAGGTCTTATATAATCGTCTTATGTCTAAACCCACATTTCTAGAACCGACCACTTATATCCCAAAAATGGTTTTATATTTGAATTATTTATTAATACGAGCTGAAAATCCGTACTTCGCTACGAAGTACATTCAAATTAAATACAATAGTCAATGTATGCAATGAATGCCAAGAAATATATATATATATATATATATATATATATATAGGATGGAAAGATGTCTAGGGGAATGATAATGCAACTTTTGCACAAACAAACACTATTTATTATTCTTGGGACATGACAATTACACGGGACATTTACTAGACAGTTATAGGGACATTCAGAATTAAAATAACCGCTCTCTTCACCATTTAACACAAATCAATTCGATGCGTGGGCAGTCTCGCGGAGATGACCTAACTCGTCACTCCCTACGACCGAACTCCTGTTTTTCTCTTCACGCACGTTTTACCTTGCCGCGCAAACCTCAGCGACATCTAGTAGCCATTCTGCACAACGTAGCTATTCCGCAATCTTCTGGTACGGTCTGCCTAATTCCCATAGCGCTCGTCTATCCTGACTAGCAGTGTCCTCACTGCTGCACCAGCCTAGGATCTAAAATACACGAACTAAAAAAACAAAAACACATAGATTAGAATACAGTTTACAAACATTAAATTCTGGCCAAAACATTTATATAAGTCAACATTTGGTCCAGGGCTTCATTTGGTCCGCTGATGAAGATGTAACATTTGGTCCTTCATGGTCTCCAATTTTGGCGACATCGTAGCGATCATGGTATTTAACTTTAGTAACACGGTAGGGTCCAAAATATTTCGGTCGGAGTTTCAGCTTGCTTCCAAACTGAGTTCTCATAATTGCCACCAGTTCTCCTTGCTTGTACTGATAAGCTTCCTTGCGTTTTCTATTGTAAGTCTTACGATTCTCCTCTTGAATTTTTAAAATATTCTGCTTAGCGTCTTTCCTAATGCTATCACGATGTTGATTAAATTGGTTTTGACTTTCTTCCATAAGCAAATTTCTTATAATGGCATCCTCGGGATTTTTCATTCTGGTTCCTATGAGTAATTCAAACGGTGAGTACTTAGTACTACGTGACGTACTGCAGTTTAACACTCTTTGCAATGAGTCCACATGTTTAAACCACTTCGCGGGATCATTTAAGGACATCTTTGTTAATACCGGGATAAGGGTTCTATGTATTCTTTCCACTTGACCATTTGCTCTTGGTACTCCCGCAGTTATTTGTACATGATGTATATTCTCTTTAGTGCAGTATTCTTCGAATTCGTTGGATCTGAAGGCTCCTCCTCGATCACTGATTATGGTCGAAGGATTTCCGAAGGTTTTCTGCTGTAGCTTTAGTCTTTCGATGGCTTCTTGCGCTGTGGTACTTTTAGTTGGATAAAGCCATGTGAATTTTGTAAATGCATCTACGACCGTGAAAATGTGATTGTAATTCTTATTGGTTGTTGGCAGTGGTCCAATGAAATCCACATGATATGTTGATAATGGCAAATCTTCCTTAGGAATAGGATGTAACAGTCCTTCTCCTTTCCCAGTCTTCTTATTTACTACTATGCATTCAACACAGTTTCTTATCACATTCTCAACACACTTTCTCATGTTTGGGAAATAAAAATTGCGTTTCACCAAGTCTTCAGTTTTTACAGCAGCAAAATGTCCAAAAGAATGTGCATGCTTTACAACGTCCACTTGCATCATTTCAGGTACTACCAGTAACTCTTCATCATTATCAATCTTATACAAGACATTATTATTCAAGATAAATTCGGAGGTTTTGCCTGCCTGTAACAGTTTCTTGATGGTTTTGATATATTCGTCACTTTCTTGAGCATTAACAATTTTGTAAGTCAATTCATCACTATTCACAAGCATAACGGGGAATCTGCTCAATGCATCAACGTGTTGCATTTGTTTTCCAGGGCGATGTACTACTTCATATTGGAACTCTTGCATGAATAATGACCATCTGGCAACTTTTGGTGTAAGTTCCTTTTTATCTAGGGTTTTTGCAAATGCCGCACAATCAGTGAAAATTTTGAATTTGGTTCCCAATAAATAATTTCGAAATCTTTTTAAAGCCTGGATAATCGCAAGCACTTCAAGTTCATAGCTACACAATTTTTCTTCCTGGATGGAGGTTTTTTTTGCTCATATACTGAATTGGATAATAGCGCCCATCATCACTCTGCTGGAAAAGTATTGCCCCTAACCCAAGTTTACTTGCGTCCGTGTGTAATTCCAATTTCTGCCCTTCTCTGTAAAGGTGTAACAGGGGTTCGTTAGACAGCGCGTCCTTAAGTTTTTGAAAGGCTATTTTCTGTTCAAAGCCGAATTCGAAAGGTTTTGAGGCTCGTAATAAATCACTAAGTGGTCTTGCTATAATGGCATATGAAGGTATGTACTTTCTAAAATATCCTGTCAACCCCAGGAAACTCTGTAATTCTTTGGCATTTTTGGGTTCAGCAAAACAACGAACTGCTGCAGTCTTCTCTAACGACGGTCGAATAGTACCATTTTCAATGATGTGGCCTAAAAAATTGATTTTCCTCTGCAAAAATCGGCACTTCTTAAGGTTCAGCTCAAGACCATACTTGGAAGCTGTTTCTAACACCCGACTTAATTTTTATGCGCTTCTTTTTCATTGATAGCTGGGATTATGATATCGTCTAAATAAATAACTAAAGTCCCGTCTCTCAATAGGTCTCTGAACACGTAATTGATGTATCTTTGAAAGTAATTGCTGCTAATGGACAAACCAAACGGTACTCTTAGGAATTCATACTGGCCTGACTCTGTTACAAACGCAGTGTATTTTCTACTTGCCTCATCCACTTCTACATGGAAGAAAGCATTTTTCAAATCGAGGGTCGTGAACACCCTTCCATTTTCTAACTTATCCAACACTTCCTCGATAACAGGTAGCGGATATCTGTCTCTTACTATTCGCTTATTCAAAGCTCTGTAGTCAATGCACAAACGCATCGTATCATCCTTCTTTCTACACACCACAACAGGCGAAGCAAAGTCAGAGCAACTCTCCCTAATTATCCCTTGCTCTAACCAATCATTTATTTGTTTTTCGACTTCTCTCTTTTCAGGAAGCGACAACCTGCGTGATCTTTGACAAATGGGTCTTTCATCGGTCAGAATTATTTTCATTTTCAAAGCAGTAGTTTCTGTTTTGTTTGGCTCATAATTTTGAACAAGCGCATGAATTTCGTTTCTCAATTTACAGTCAGTAATGTGTGACAGGTCAAAAGGGCAATCATTATACGATTCGGATACTTTCACTAAGAACGAAGCTGATGAATCGTTGTTTACATTCGCGCTCTCTAAATGTTTTCCCGTTTCCAAGCATGTACTGCTCATCGGCGCCACCGCCTCCTCTGGTTTCAATAACATGTCGTAAATTTTCGCTGGCAAAATAACTTCCGCAACAATCTCAGAGCTCGCAGCCAAGACCTCTCGCGCTTTCCCGCCTTCGCGTAGCGAAATTCTGAATTTGTACACATTCTCCAGCCGGCGCTCACCGAACACACTTGTCAAAACAATCTGAGAATGAATTGGCTTTGCAGCCGAAACAAAATTCTTGTTTACGATTATCGAACTCGCACCACTGTCTACCGTGGCGACTAAGGGTTTTCCGTCTATAAACACATCGACGTACTGGAGCTCACTGAATAAATAGTCATTTTGAGTTGGGATAGAAGTTGAAACGTGATTTATGCCGTATTTTTGGTCACTTTTGTTTTCTGCATTCGACAATTTCTTTGTACAGTTTCTAGCAAAATGCGGCCCCCCACAAACATAACAAGATATAGGTTCTCTACTAGAAAATTTTTGATTCTGTCTCTGAAACTGCCTCGGGGAATGGTTTCCATATTCAAATTTTGTACGATCTTTGATAGCGTCACTTTCATTCCTAGAACGAACATTCGAATAGTTCCGCGTTTCATGCAAAGTTTTATTTTTAGAAACAAAAAAAACGTCACAAGTCTTTCCTAGCTGTTCCGGCGTCAGCCACGAGTCCGCCTGTGTGATTTAATGTGAGAAGCTGTTTCTTGATCTAGTGTGTCTAAAATTTATCGCTCACCATTAGGTCAAAAAGTTGTTTAAAATCAGAAACATTACGGATTTTGAGATAATATTGGAACATTGCATTTAAGCGTGTTGCAAACTGAACATGCGTCTCATTCACCTGCCTTCTAGCTCTTCTAAAATTAAGTAGACACTCTTGAGCCGTGGGTTGGAATTCTTTCATGATTAAAGATTTAACTAACTCATAGTCATTCATTTCATCATCTTTAACGTACAGTAAAATGCTATGGGCCTTCTCTCCGAGAATATTTATAAGAATTTCGGATTTCAATTTCTCTGGGACATCCTTAACTTTAAACGCTCGTTCCAATGATTGGAAAAAAAAGGCTAAAATTTTCCGCTTTTGTCGGCAACTGTATTGTTAGAGTTTTTACACTTTTAATCAAATTTTCAAGATCACAAACTTCAGTATTTGATATATCTTGAGCTACTTCTGCTTTCGATTTGCAAAGTTCTACCTCTCGTTCTATACGTTGGAGCGTTAATTTTTCTAATTCTAGTTTTGAGTTTGTTAGCTGCAGTTCAAGCTCAGCTTTTGGCTGCCGATCCTCAATTATTCGGTTAAGAAGATTCATTACAAATTCCGGGTCATCTTGGAATGCTTTAGATCTCTCAAGTTTATTTTTTAACTCTATAATCGTTTCTTTTGCAATGCACTGCTCACCAATCTCAGTAAGAACATTCACTATGTCCTCTTTGCGCGTATTCTTGTTATAATTAATAGTAATAGACATTTTTCATAAATCTTTTTCTCAGCAATAGAGTTATAAAAAGAAGATATCCTACCTTTTCTCGCAGGACTCTTGCATCAGTAGTTAACTTCACAGTGTATCCCAAAATGTAACACAATAAATCCAAAAAGTATATCACTATAAATCCACGGATTGTTCTTTCATATCACAGTCACTTATATAAATTAACCACAGTCACTAATTGTCCTCAAAGTCCTCTAAGTCCATCCGGGGCGATCCCCCAAGTTTATAGGATGGAAAGATGTCTAGGGGAATGATAATGCAACTTTTGCACAAACAAACACTATTTATTATTCTTGGGACATGACAATTACACGGGACATTTACTAGACAGTTATAGGGACATTCAGAATTAAAATAACCGCTCTCTTCACCATTTAACACAAATCAATTCGATGCGTGGGCAGTCTCGCGGAGATGACCTAACTCGTCACTCCCTACGACCGAACTCCTGTTTTTCTCTTCACGCACGTTTTACCTTGCCGCGCAAACCTCAGCGACATCTAGTAGCCATTCTGCACAACGTAGCTATTCCGCAATCTTCTGGTACGGTCTGCCTAATTCCCATATATATATATATATATATATATATATATATATATATATATATTTATAAAAAAATCGTAACGGAAATTTTTATAGACAAAATAATGTAGAAGAAAGTACTGAAATTAAATCTAATAGAACATACTAAAGAATATAGTACAGTTTGAAGAACATTTCTTTTATTGTATTTTAATATTTTTTTGGATAATGTCCAATCGTCGGCCGCATTAGCAAGAAAAAGTTATATTGTTTTTGTCAATTTATTTCGTTGTTCTGCGCGTGACGATAAATTATTTTAATGTACCAGAAAAAGAAATCACGTGATCGGCATTTAATAAATTAAATTCTAAAAATGAATCTTTAAAAATACACCAAAAATTATAAAATGGAGGTAAAGATTCGAAAAAGATTTCATTTTAAAGGAATTTTTATCATCTGTCTTGTGATATAAATTTTATTATCTTTAATATTTTACTTATAACATACACTTACACATAAGAGTACATGCAAATTCCGGACCTGCCTGAGTATTTCGCTACTTTACATACTGACGGATGGAGAAAGGGTGCGGAGCGATGGAGCAACACGGGACGAGAGATCGCGGATATAAAAAACAGACACGGGACAACATCCATATACGAGGACAGTCACGGAAAACAAGCCATGGAGAACACCTGCTCTCGCTTTTACGAATGTTTCAGGACCTTGTACACCAGGGGGCCAAAAACTTCTAATGGGTTATCGGTGACCATCTGACCTCGTGCATCAGAAACCCTGTGATCTTTTGGAAGCTTCGAGAAAAACTGGTGAGGTTGAATCATCATGCTTTCAAAGCAACTCTTACTGTTTAGCACGTGCGTTAAGGGACAATTTAGCTGGTTAATTCTTTTATCCTTAGGTTATAATTTGAAATAGGGGGCTATACTTTATTGAAACATTAACGGGAAAATTTAGAATAGGCGTTAATTAATAGATGTGGAACATTATTAATACATATATATAAATATATATACAGTCGAACCTCCATATATCGAAGTAGCAAAATGCCGGAAAAAAATTCGATTTATAGAAATTTCGATATATAGAATTGATCTCAGTTTTATCATAATTCTCCTAAAACATTAAAATTAAAGCTAATTTTCGTATAGGAATCTCCATTTCCAATTTATATGCGAATCACATTAAATGAAAGTTAACTAAAAAATGAATTAATGTGAAAGATTTATTGAGTACTATATACCTTTAAAAAAACAATAATCCAGACAGTGGTTACAGTGATAACAGTTACATTCTTTAAAAAAAAAACTACGAATATCTTGCTGAACAGGCAGTTTTGCGGAAAGTTCATCAAAGAAATGCTCGCATTTATTCAGTCCATTAAAAACTTTATCAGGGGTCCACGAAGAATTGTTTCAAACGCCAAAAATTGGGAGATTTTATTCTAAATTGGAATAAAATCTCCCAATATGTCGTGAAAACAATTTCGATATATAGAGATTTTTTCGATATATAAAAACAGTTTTTCTATGTAATGAACATGGAGATTTGCTAAGAGTTCGATATATAAAAATTTTCGATATAGGGAAGTTCGATATATGGAGGTTCGACTGTATATATATATATATATATATATATATATATATATATATATATATATATATGTGTGTGTGTGTGTGTGTGTGTGTGTAAGTAAGTGTAAATCTCTTATAATTTTAATTAGTTACGTCTTTAATTTTATTTTTTTCAACTTTTTACCTTATGAAATGTACAAATTCATATTAATTATTAAATATAAAGTTTTAATCACATAAGCTTTGCCAAAAAACAAGTGTAGATGGTAAGGAAGACATTTTTTCTACTTTTATTGTGCAAAGTAAATATTTACCGAAAATCTACAGTTCATTTATTTTTGAAATGTTTCTCAAAATTCGCATATTTTCGTTTATTTTTAACGTTTATTTTCGTTTTGTTTCGCATAACGTTTGAAGAGGTCGTCGGAAATCTACAGCAGCTTTTGATTTATAGTCACCTCTATCAGCCATTTCAGTACCCTTGCATTAATAAATGAAACCTTAATTCGAATAATGAAGTGAATAACTATTTAGGAATAGGCCCAACGTCATTAAGGTAGTTTTATTTTCTCATGATTTGGGTCCACTTTATCGATGTAAAATTAGCTTTCATTTCCTTCTATAGCTTATTCATCGAGGCTAATCCATATTTCTACAGCACCTCCAGTAATGAACTTTCGATTGAAAGAACCGAAAATTGTCAATGATAATTGGCATTTCCTCTGGACAAACAACCAACAGCAAAGTATCAGGAACGAACACACACACATATATATATATATAGTAAGTGGTATATAAATATATATATATATATATATATATATATAAATATATATATATATAGTAAGTGGTATATAAATATATATATATATATATATATATATAAATATATATATATATATATATATATATATATATATATATATATATATATATATATATATATAAATATATATATATATATATATATATATATATATATATATATATATATATATATATATATATATATATATATACCACTAAATGTATCTACCGGGTAGGAATACTTATCTATATATATAAAACAGTTCCGTAACTGACTGACTGACTGACTGACTGATTGACTGATAACGCACAGACCAAACCGCTGGACCTACAGGGTTGAAATTTTGCATAGCGATTCTCCCTATAGTGTAGGGGTGCACTAAGAAAGATTTTTGAAAAATTCTTAGATTCTTTAAATTGCATTTTTAATCTGCGTCACGTGTAGAACAACGGAATAAATTGACAAATTTTTTTTTCTTTCTAATGTGGCAGACGATTGGACAATATCCAAAAAAATATTAAAATACAGTAAAAGAAATGTTTCTCAAACTGTACTATATTAACTTTACTATATTATTTAGTATGTTCTATAAGATTTAATTTGAATACTTTCTTGTACATTATTTTGTCTATAAAAATATCCGTTTTGATTTTTTTATAAATATATATATTTTTTTTTGTTTTTTCGGCATTAATTGCATACATTGACCGTTGTATTTAATTTGAATGTACTCCGTAGCGAAGCACGGGTATTCAGCTAGTAACTAACATATCTAAAGCTCTTCGTATATATCGACTTCAATAGCAGTCGCAACACTCGTTAAACGAGGATCGATACCACACGAGCTGGTGGATTCAGGTCAATCAGTAAACGTGATTCGCGTTATAACTGGACAATTGTGTAATGACATTTAAGATGATTCATTCTATTCCCTATCTACTTAGTTTGCTAATTTCTTTAGGGGGGGGGCGATTGTTATGATCTCATCGCGTTGAATTTTTAGAACATGGGAACAGTGAGAAACGCTTCCGTTGGACCAATTTTATTGCGTAGTTGAATATAGGAAGACGTTCTTTCACCACCATGAATCTAAGTGATATGTATCATTCTGCGTATTATTTTCCTTTAGAAAATGTTCTATTTCCTGTTCGCGTCCTCAGCAAGTTGTAAGCCTAAAAAAAAAAAAAAAAAAAAATCTTTACTTTTTCTCCATATATTTTGAATATTATTTTTTTTTTTCAAATTAAGAGTCTTCTTACGAGACGTACATTTCACAAGCGAAAAATTTAAAAATCACCCACGGCTGGAGGGTGGACGATTACTCCGGAAGATGTCTCGAACTTGTAAAAGACTGAAGAAAGATAACGATCATTTTGGTAGTTGGGAGTGTCGGGGTTTTACGGCAATGTCATTCATTGTCCACATTCCAGCGTGCACTGACACTCTCTCGGAACAGGTTGTTTGTTGACTGCTCTGTATCACTGCAATCGCATAGAAGTCGTACTTGCTTAATAATATTATCTTGCTTTAAACATTATGTTTAGAATATTTACGATCATATTCCAATCTGCCCGTTAACGCTCGCGAGTGTGTCTATAAATATGTGTGTATGTATGTATGTATGTTTGTATGTATGTATGTGTGTATGTATGTAGGCATGTTTGTATGTATGTGCGTATGTATGTATGTATATATATGTATGTATGTATATAAAGTGTGTATGTATGTATGTTTGCATGTATGTGCATATGTATGTGTGTATGCATGTTTGTATGTATGTGCGTATGTATGTGTGTATGTATGTATGTATATATGTATATTTATGTATGTATGTATGTTTGCATGTATGTGCGTATGTATGTGTGTATATGTATGTATGTATGTATGTATGTATGTGTGTATGTATGTATGTATGCATGTTTGTATGTATGTGCGTATGTTTGTTTGTATGTGTGTATATATGTGTGTATGTTTGCATGTATGTGCGTATGTATGTGTGTATGCATGTTTGTATGTATGTTTGTATGTATGTGTATATGTGCGTATGTATGTATGTATATATATGTGTTTATGTATGTTTGCATGTATGTGCGTGTGTATGTGTGTATATCGATGTATGTATGTATGTATATGTATGTATGTATGTATGTATGTATTTATATGTATATGTATGTATGTATGTATGTATGTATGTATATGTATGTATGTATGTATGTATGTATGTATATATATATGTATGTAAGAAACCTAAAAATGTGGTTTTAATGAGGTCGCACTGAGAAAAATTTTGGACTGATAAACGACAATAAGATATTTCTGTTAAACTGGCCGGAATCAAGAATAACTACTACGACTCAGAAGTTACGAACACGGGCCCTAGACCTGTGGTTCCGTACCGGTGTTGTACTCCGGACCACTGGGGAAATCACTGGTCTTAGAAATCGCATGAAGTGGCCCGCGAGATCAGAAGGGATAAAGAAGAAATTGGTTTCATCGTTTAAAAACGAGCGCGAATTTAAGCATTTTTTTTTAAAACTGAGAGACAAACAAATTTTAATTCCCAACTTTTTGTTCCAATTCTAAAAATTCCCGTATTTCTTCCCTCTTTCTGATGTTTCGAGAACGAAAGAATCCTTGTTCTACTTAAATATTTCGAAAAAAATTTTTGTGACGTGAACTCGCAGCGTCATGGCCATTTTACATCTAGTCAAGCCAATGCAAGCTGAAAAATCTCGTTCATTTTTAAATTTCTTATACTTTTTTATGTTTGCTATTCAATTTAATTTTACTTTGAATTTGTTAGTGTTACTAATTTTATGTGGGATGTTTTATGAAGTTGTTTATTACAAACAGTTTGGTTATTCAGAAA